>CM055872.1:23427242-23594742 GCA_029582165.1 Portulaca oleracea
TATTTGGCCATCCTCGCAAAGGCCAG
Source organism: Portulaca oleracea (assembly GCA_029582165.1). NCBI lineage: Eukaryota > Viridiplantae > Streptophyta > Magnoliopsida > Caryophyllales > Portulacaceae > Portulaca > Portulaca oleracea. The sequence continues at coordinate 23,427,269 of CM055872.1, forward strand.
AGAATTATTCAGCATTCGGATATTGCATCCAGCTCAGAATAAATTATTCAATATTTGGATATCGCATCCAGCTCAGAATAAATTATTCAATATTTGGATATCGCGTCCAACTTAGAATAAAGTATTCGGTCATCAAGAACGACAATATATATCACATCTACGTCATCTTCAGCAAAGGATATCGCATCCGCTCGGACAACATATATCGCATCTACTTCGTCGTCCGCACCAAAGGATAACGCATCCGCCCCGACAATAGATATCGCATCTACATCATCAAGATACCGCGTCCACTTTCGAGACATCGGGTCTCGTCATTCTCAAGTCATTAGGATATCGTATCCGCCTTCGAGACACCGGGTCTCATCCTACACACATCATTAGGATATCGCATCCGCCTTCGAGACATCGGGTCTCATCCTAAACACATCATCAACATATCGCATCCACTTTCGAGACATCGAGTCCCGTCATTCTCCAGTCATTAGGATATCACATTTGTCTTCGAGACATCGGGTCTCATCCTACTCAAATCAAGGCATCAAGATCTGCTCTTGAGACACTGTGTTCCACGTCATCGCCAGAAAGTCGTGAGTCATCAAGAACTACTTTGATTATCGTCTTACCCAGAATCGATCAAAGTGGGGGCTATCTGTAGACGTTGAATTTCATCAGTAATTTAGCGTCGGAAAATGTAAATTTATTGTAATTAGTATACGTTTTTATTTCTAGGAGTTTTGTAATTTTTAAGCGCCAAAAGAAATGTGGATACAAACCAAGCCTTCAAGCCCAAGTTTAATTTGATACCCACAAAAATTCAGCCCAAAAAACCAACAAAATTAAGCCCAAAATGTGGAAAAACTATCCGGACAGTATGCAAGCCACGCGGCCTACCCACTGGGGGGGTCCGGATTCCAAGTGTCAACCAACACCTTCAAGTAAGGCGTCATTCTCGCCCGAGATCAACAACGACTCATCGACAGTCAGGTAGAGCATCGTTCTTGCTCGAGATCATCTCAAAGGAGGCGCATGACGCCCACAATCGCGATGCAGGACTCAGCTTCCAAGCGTCACCCCAGGCTTTGTAATCCAAAGTCACATCCTCAGAAAACTTTGACGTTCGTCCTATTCGGACTCGATCAAAGTGGGGGCTCTCTGTAGACACCGGATTTTGTACCAGGACAAGTGTACAAATGAAGTATAACAAGAAAAGAGGCTAGCATGAAAGAAAATCCAAAGGGCCTTCCTCAATCAAAAGCTATCGAGCCAACCCACCACAAAAATCCTTCATTTTCCACCCTTTCCACATACATATGCCCACCATTTCAAATCCCATTTTCTCTGCAAGTCTCGTTGGCCCCATTTCTTTTGATGAGAGTAAAGTACACATCATAAGCTTTCCAACGCCTTTTGAATTGCCTCAATCGGAGTCCGGATGAAAGAGTTATGGCCATTCGAAGTTGCACTTAGCCAGTTTTATAACCCAAGCGGGTTTTAACATTTTCCAGGCCCAGAAATCTGGCCCAACAAAGTGCGCCCCGGTCCAGAGAGCTCAAAACCCGCCTAGGTTTTGACAGGAATAGCAGAAGTCGTCGTTTGGTGCCATGTCAGCGATCCGCGTGATAATCAAAATCAAAACCCGCCTAGGTTTTGAGTAATCTGGCGCCAAAATCTGCATGCATGCACGTAATCCCCTGATTTTTGCCCACGTGTTTGACCTTGCGCTTGACCTCCCAAAACCCACCTAGGTTTTGGTCTTTGGATGACATGATTTGTTGGATATGATCCCTCTATTTTCCCTCCAAATCTCTCACTCTGACTTATAAATACCCCCTACATTTCACCTTCACTCCCACCAACTACTATCATCTAATACACTTACTTTATCCTCATTTCATCAACCATTCTCATCATCTACTACCATTACTCTACTCTCCTTCACCTAAGCCATCATCCATACTATACTTCTCTTTAATCTTCCATAATCATTCTTATTCATATCATAACCATCCCCCTCACATTATCATTTCGGATCATTTTACATTACTTCATCCAAGCTCCAAGTCAAGGCCAAGGGATCAAATACGTCATCGCTACACCTTAAGCAATGTTCGATTTCTTTGTTTACTTTGTTATAATTAATCATGTGATTCATTTTTTAATTTCATTACTTGTACATATTTTGTAAAGTAAAAAATCATATTTTATATTGCATGATTTGAATAATAATTCCACGAAATTAACCAAACTTCTCCCCGTTCTCTTTCTTTTCAATGTCGATTTTAGTAGAGTCTGTTTTATAACAGGCGGATTCAAGAGTTCTTATAACTCACGAATTTGTAACCTTACCCCGAATCTAGAAATCGGGTTCGTAGATCGGAGTCTTCCATTTTTTATGGTTTGTCGGTTTCCTTAAATCGGCTGGCGATTCTTTTACAATTTACAAATTCGTTTAGTTATTTAAAATATTCGTTTATGCGTAAAATAATTTAAAAGAATTATTTGGTTCATGTCCAATATTTATTAAAGGATGGTCCCGAGAGAAATGGGCCAGAAAGTGATAAAACCTAGGCGGGTTTTATCACTTTCAACTCAATTTCTCTTTGGGCCGAGGAGACCAGTGGCCCAGCCTGGAATCCGCCAAAACCTAAGCGGGGTTTTAGCAGATTCCAGTGGCCCACTTGTTTTCTCTTGGGCCTGAAATTAATATTTGGGCCGGGATTAAATTATTATTAAATTATTTTGTGCAATTTCGAATAATTTAAATAATAAAAAACGGGTTTGTAAATAAATAAAGTTTTATCACCCCGAAAATGAATTTCGAAAATTAAAAACATCCTTATTTAAGGATTAAGCAATCTTAGTCGGCTCCCGATCATTTAAGTAGCGCATCACGAGGAAAAGTTGTCCACCCTTTTCCCAGGGTCCTACAGATTGGCAACTCCACTGGGGACTTAAACTTAAAAAGAGGGTAAAATTTGAAAAAATCGAATTGATTTGAAAGTGTAAAAGGGAGAAGTTTATTTATTTCGTGACTTTATTATTCTTTTAGCTATCCTTTGCATACCGAGCCACTAATCGGGTTTTTTGACACGTTAGCACAAAGGCGACGGTTTAGGATAACTAGGATTTCCCTTGAGAGCGGGAGGCCACTACTATGGGGATGAACTCCACATCGCTAAGCATTTGGTCGCTCCTCTCCCCGTGTTACACTCAAAGAGCTTCCTTGAAGTTCTTTGAGCCATACCTCAACTTCTTACCTTAGGGTATGATGAACCGAGGTGAGAACATGCGGTAGGCCATGTAACCCAACTATAAAGATCCATGAATTTAGAGCCTTGGTTTAGGGTAACCAACCCTTCATGTGTATGCTATGTGCTATGTTTATCCCGTCCCCTTTTCTTTTTCCTTTTGTAAAGAGTTGACCCTAGTTTGGAGGTTTTGTTCTAGTCTATATAAAATTCATTGGGTTGAGAAAATGATTATTTGTTAATTAATTTAATTAACTCAAAGGCATTGTGTTTAGCCCAAGTGGAAGGGCCCATTAATGTTTGAAAGTCGATTATATTAATTAATAAATTAAAATTGATCCACCTTTGATGATATTATATGACCCTTTACGAAATTCTCTTAACAAAGGTCCAAAAAAAATTAATTAAAAAGTCCAACAAAAGTTAATGGATAGCGTCTTAGACTGCATAATAGTCACTAGGCTTGAGTAAATTAATTAATCGATTTAATTAATAAATCCATCATATTTATGGTCGGCCCATTATTAGGCCCAACTGTTCGGCTGTAATTTTTGTGCTTTTAGGTAAGGGTTGTCGGTCCACGAGGATAGGTGCTTAGGCTTGATTAAGGGAATCAGTTTGTGTTTGGAGATTTTCTCAATGCGGAAAGCAGTAAATTATGTAAAGAAAGCTATAAAGTCTAATCTATCATAAATCAAGGAAAGCAATAAAAACATGAAATCAAATTAAGCAATTAAGAACAATCAAATGAAAACTAGAATGAACAATGAAGTTAGGGAGAAAAAATTATACCTTCGATGACCAAAGCACTAAATCTTCACTTGAATTTCCCCCGAACAAACAAGAAATTATGGATTGGATTACCAAGGATCCCAAATTCTTACTAGAAGTAGAATTGGTAACCCTTGACCCTCCTCCCCACTAAAAGTGGATTTGTGGTGAGATTAACCCTAGAAAGCTTTGAAATCAACATCAATGGCGATTGAAAGGAGAGAGAGAGAGAAAGAAAGCTTGTAAAACACTTCAATGGAGACTAGAGGAAGCTTGAAAAAGATTGAGAATTTGAAATTACAAGAAAACTTGAAGAACAATGAAGAACAATTGAAATCTTGAAGAACAATTAAAGAAACCAATTAAATCTAATCTAACCTAATTCTACTCCTAATCTACCTAGACTCCTCTCTCTTTTTAGTGCTGAATACATGTTGGTATTTATAGAAGAAGGAGATACGAAACCCAAAACCGTAAAATAATAACCCAGCACGCGCGCAACATTCCAATAGTTTCCGATAGGTCGCGGGCGAGTCGCCCAGTGTCGCGGGTGAGTCATCCCACTGGCCATCGTCAATTGTCGCTCGTCCATCACCCGTCGTGGGCGCGACAGCCTGGGTCGCGGGCGCGACCATGCTCTACCCAGATGTTGTCCGTCACTTGTCCAGCAGCCGGCGCGAAGCCCGCTGCTTGGCTTGCTTCAGCAGTGTGTCTCGGACGAGAACCACTATGACTCGGGCGAGTCAATAATCTGTCTTCCTGCCCTGTTTTGCGCCAGAAATGGAGATGAGCTTCCGGGTCGGTTTCGGGTTGACTTGGGTTGACTCGGGAAATCGCTCGAGATTCCCTAAAAACCCTCAATTAAGCTCAAATTCCTTCTAACTCCTTATTTTCCTACAAAACACCAAATCATTATATCTTATATATACAATGGGCTAAAACAAGCAAAAATACCCTATAAAAGAGATAGAATTCGGCTCGGAACGAGACCAAATAACACTCCCACACAAGGGTTTGCTCGCCCCGAGCAAACTAAAACAAAGATAAAAACAGAGAAAAAGAAACTAAAACCCTAACTCACTTTCGCAGGAATCGCGGATGCATTTAGCACATGCATCAAGCCCTTTAAAGCCACCGGCAGCCCGGGTGGACGAGGTAGGTCTCGTGAGAGTTTCTAGAAGCTTTACACACAAAAGCCACGAGAAAAGAAAAAGGGAAAGAAAAAGAGGTGAAAAACCAAAACCAAAAACAAAAACGAAACAAAGGCGAAGAAGATATTCCCGTCCCTAACCATGCACTTAGTTCCCCAACCCGCCTCAACAATCAAATGGAAGAAGCAAATATAAACAAATAAGGACGTGTAGGTTGGAAAACTGTCAATCCTTGAGATTTTCAACCAAAACACTTCATGTTGAGCAAAATACCTCGTGTTTAAGTGCAAGTGTGCCCTAATCAATCCTTCCTATCCTAAATCAGACAATCAGGGTTGTTCTCATGCTCAAGCTCGGGATTATCTATTCTAACTTCACTCTTATTTTTCTTTCAACTTTATTTTTCTTTCTTTGTTTTTCTTCTTTCAATTTCCCACTTTTTTTTTCTTTTTTTTTTCTTTTCTTTTTCTTCTTTTCTTTTGCTTTTTCTTGCTTTTCTCTTTTTTTTCAACTCTTTTTTTCATTTCATTTCCTTCGCTCTTTTCTTCCTTTATTAAACTTTACGGTCAATCCGCTTTGTAAATTTTAGAGCGTCGGTGTCGGGTTTTTCGGGATTAGGACCGGCCTTCGCAAAGGGTTTACCTTCCCTGATCCGGGTTACTCCATTCGTAAACATTGTACTTAAGGGGTATTGGGCTCCATCCACCCATACCAACCCAAATCGGTAGGCCCGACAGTAGTTAATTAATTCATTAATTAAGAGCAAGAGCAATTGAACAACCAAAACCGTCTAACTTAGGTAAGAAACTCACAATCAAGGCGTGTAAGATTTGAGGATTCCGCTCTCACATTCCATGTCTAGGTCTAATAGAGTTAAATCATGGCAGAAATCCTTCCTAAGGCCTATCATTATTCATATCGGCCGCTTCTAACTGATTGAATTAGCCAATTAGACAACTATCTATGCAACTGTGAACGGAAACATCTTCAAAAAGAAAAAGAAACTTTTGGGAGTTTTTAACAACTTTCCCCCCTTTTTTTTCTTCATTTTCACGAAAAAATTTCAGATTTTGGATACAAACTACGAAGAACAAAAATAAAAGACTCAAAACTAGGTGATCTACCCATGAACAATGGAAAATCACCCCCCCACTCCCACACAAAACTTCACAATGTCCCATTGTGAGAAGAAGGGTGTCACGAGTAAGGTAGAAAACCTACAAAAGACTCACAAACAAGCAACAAATCAAGCAAAATGGTAGCGACCCGAGCCCACACGACTCCAACAGCAAAATATTCCCAACATTCACACTCAAGGGGTTCGCCACCCAAAAGGAAACTCAAGCATGCATCATGGATCAACAATATATACACAACCAAAGAGAGGGAAAAAGAACGTTACCTCAAGGTCTTCAATAAAAGCATACCCAATTCGCGATCCAAAGAACATCACACCATAGGTTAGAAATAAACAAGAAAAGCATACTATGCGTGATGGTTCACATGCAAGATCAAAAAGAAAAACAAACTATACAAGACTCTAAGGACGAAAGAACTAAAGAAACTAAAATGTTTACAAAACGATTCTCACTCTTTTTATTCTTAGACTCGCAAACCGGAATGCAAACTACCCTCCCACTCCCACACAAAGAGGTTGTCATGTCCTCAAAGGAAACAGAAGTAGGTAAGCAAGCACCCCAAAATAAAAGAAAAAGACATACACAAAAAGAAAATAAAAGAAGAAAAGAAAGAACGTAACTACTCACTAACTGTACAAGATAGGTGAGGAAGGATATTACCTAGAAGGTTTCTTATCAATAAGCTCACTCCTTCTCACCTCACGATATCGGGCACCAAGTCAGAACCATTCAACGCCCGGAGTAACAAACCATGCATCCTCTCATGCATCTCAGAAGGGTGTAGGTAACAGCACACTCGCAATGGCACATAAACAAACATTAGTGCCCTTAATAATTTATCAAATGCCTTAGAAAAGTCAGAGAAAGGATGAACTACATGAATGCACAAGACTTTCCTAGGCATGGTGAAGTGAGACATGACAAATGGATCTTCACATTGACTCGTAAATGGAAATTGGGTATACAAATCAACAGGAGGGAACAATACAACACAATCTTGAACATGCTCATGCAAATACTTGGATGCAACCAATGATTCACACTCAATATCCATGCAATTTTCATCAAACACCGATTCCGAATCACAACTTTCATCCAAATAATCATCATAATCGTCAATGGGTGATAAGGAAAAAGCAGGGTTAGACCACATCATAACACTCCCAACATCACAAACAGGCACATCTTCATCTTTATCAATATCAGACTCACTAGAAGAACTATCAACATCAAAAGATAAAGGTGCATCATTCAAATCAACATCAAAAATGAAAGTGGAAGGCTCCAGATCATAACTCATCGTGAATGACTCATAAAGCATGTCATCATCAAAAACATCATTGTCGACAACCAAGTTCAAACAATCACGATCATTCCCCAAAGAATTATGCTCATCATCACAAGATTCTACAACCATAGACTCACAAGAAAGGGTAGCTAATGCCTCACTAATGCAATGATCCTCAATGAAAGTGAACAAATCGGTATCAAGCATACATCCAATCACAACATATTCAATTTCACTCTCAACAAGATCATACTCAATTACATCACAAGCATCATGGCGATCAATAAACACAACCTTTTCTTCACACAAAGGCATGGACAATGGTGTGGACAATGGTTCATCATCAAGCATGTATTCATCAAATTCTACATCATCACATACATAATCAACAATTTTCTCATGCTCCTTGGATGTGGCTAGAGCTAAGAAATCGCTAAGTCGACATGCAGAACTAGGTCTATCATAGTAGTCATCATTCTCATCATAGTCATACAAAGAAGAATCATGCATTTCAAGACTCAAAGACGATAAATGACCTATTTCAACATTCGAATCAACTATTTGTGGAAGAAAAGTTTCTACACTAGTTTTAAACACATGTTCCATTTCTTGCATGCATTCATTCAATTTCTCATGCATCTTATCTTGTAAACCATCTATTTCAGCATAAATTTTGTCTAGTCTGATCTCCAGTACACAAGATTCGGAAGCATGAGACGGAGATTCACAATGCACACACAAATGACGAGACTCAACAACATCACTTGGAGAAAGATCATAAGAACTTTTCACGTAACGTTTCTCATAGTGCAATTCAGCATGAAGAGCACACGGATTACCAAAGCAAGAACCCGATGAATAAAAAGTCTCTCCAAATTGGCGAGTATCCGTATACAACCAATCAAATAATTCAAAGCCCAATACTCATTTTCAACATTGAAATCAAAGTATTTCAGAAGAGAACGAGTTTCGAAGTTCAAACCCTCATTAATAACAACTAACACTTCCCAATTAGAATAAATATAACCATGTGGGGCCCAATAAGCAAGATTATCATTTAATCTATCACGATAATCACAAAATAATTCTTGCTCATTTTGAGGGAAGCTAAAACATGCCATCTTTCTTTTTTTTTCTCTGTTTTTTCTTTTCTTTTTTTCGATATTTAATTTTTTTTCACTACATTTTTCTTGATATATCCTAGAAAGCAATAAACTATTTCCACACAAACCAATGACCTAATCTACCAAAGAACGCCATCCCTGGCAACGACGCCATTGTTCGGTTGTAATTTTTGTGGTTTTTAGGTAAGGGTTGTCGGTCCACGAGGATGGGTGTATAGGCTTAATTAAAGGAATCAATTTGTGTTTGAGGATTTTCTCAATGCGGAAAGCAGTAAATTATGTAAAGAAAGCTATAAAGTCTAATCTGTCATGAATCAAGGAAAGCAATACAAACATGAAATCAAATTAAGCAATTAAGAACAATCAAATGAAAACTAGAATGAACAATGAAGTTAGGAATTATACCTTCGATGACCAAAGCACTAAATCTTCACTTGAATTTCCCCCGAACAAACAAGAAATTGTGGATTGCATTACCAAGGATCCCAAATTCTCACTAGAAGTAGAATTGGTAACCCTTGACCCTCCTCCCCACTAAAAGTGGATTTGTGGTGAGATTAACCGAAGAAAGCTCTGAAATCAACATCAATGGCGATTGAAAGGAGAGGGAGAGAGAAAGAGAGAGAAAGAAAGCTTGTAAAACACTTCAATCGAGACTAGAGGAAGCTTGAAAGAGATTGGGAATTTGAAATTGCAAGAAAACTTGAAGAACAATAAAGAACAATTGAAATCTTGAAGAACAATTAAAGAAAGCAATTAAATCTAATCTAACCTAATTCTACTCCTAAACTACCTAGACTCCTCTCTCTTTTTAGTGCTGAATACATGTGGGTATTTATAGATGAAGGAGAAACGAAACCCAAAACCCTAAAATAATAACCCAGTACGCGTGCAACATTCTCTCAGTTTCCGACAGGTCGCGGGCGAGTCGCCCAGTGTCGCGGGTGAGTCATCCCACTGGCCATCGTCAATTGTCGCTCGTCCATCACCCGTCGTGGGCGCGACAGCCTGGGTCGCGGGCGCGACCATGCTCTACCCAGATGTTGTCCGTCACTTGTCCAGCAGCGTCGCAAGCAGTTCCTCCTCTCAGCAGCGGGTCCCCGGCGCGACGGCTGAGGTCGCGGGCGCGACGCTCGGCTGTGTTTGCTGCTTGGCTTGCTTCAGCAGTGTGTCTCGGACGAGAACCACTATGACTCGGGCGAGTCAATAATCTGTCTTCCTGCTCTGTTTTGCGCCAGAAATGGAGATGAGCTTCCAGGACGGTTTCGGGTTGACTTGGGTTGAGTTGGGTTGACTCGAGAAATCGCTCGGGATTCCCTAAAAACCCTCAATTAAGCCCAAATTCCTTCTAAATCCTTATTTTCCTACAAAATACCAAACCATTATATCTAATATATACAAGGGGCTAAAACAAGCAGAAATACCTTGTAAAAGAGATAGAATTTGGCTCGGAACGAGACCGAACACCAACCATATCGGATTTGTCAATTAAGCCTGTAAATTAATTATGACTCGCTTATTGTTGACTTTATCCAGTCCTTTACAATATCTATTTTCCTGAGTAAAAAAAAGGGTATAAAAAGGTTTTAAAAAAAAGTCGTCAGTCTTGTTGAGCATTATTCTAGTCCGCATAATAGCCAATATCGTTTGAGTTGTCTGAGTTGTTGGGCCAAGTTACGGATTCTCCTTAAAGCGGTCGGCCTGTGGATTGGGCCCATCCGAATTGAGAAACACTGACTTGTGCCCTCCAATTTATGATCCGCTCGTTGTGTTTGACTTTATTCGACCCTTTATAATGTTCTGTTGATAGGTCCGTATAGAGTTAGGCCATGCACTCCTAAAGAGTGGATGAGTCTTTGTTTTAGAGTCTACATGTAAATGTCCTTCAGTCTTTAGAGAGTCTCATACAAGGTCATGTCTTAGGTGACTCTTTTCTTAAATATGTGTGTTTTGTTTTTGAAAGTGTAAACCCAGGTCATGGATGAGTCTTTGTGTTAGTGTCTGCATGTAAGTGTCTTGCATTCATTAGAAAGCATCATATAAGGTAAGGATTGGTCTTTTTGTTAGTGTCTACATGTAAGTGTCTTGCATTTTTTTAGGAGGTCTCATACAGGTTCGTATGTCATGCAAACCCAAGTCATGGGTGAGTCGTTAAGTCTCTTTCTTGAGTTACCATGTAAGTGTCTTGCATTCTTTAGAAAGTCTCATATAGATTCATAGGTCATGAAAACCCATGTCATGGGCAAGTCTATGTCTAGAGTCATCATGTAAATATATGTCTTTTTTTAGGAAGTCTAATGTAAACCCATGTCATAAGTTAGGATTCCCGGGTAAGCATATAGGCATTCGCACTTTAGGAGGTCTCATATAGAACATGTAGACCCATGTCGTGGGTAAGTCTTTTCCTTGAGTCAGCATATAGAGGTCTTGCATCCTAGGAAGTCACATATAGATCAATTAGCTCTTTCAAACCCATGTCATGGGTGAGTCTCTCCCGAGTCAGCATATAGGCGTTTTTTTCATTTTAGGAAATCCATATAGGTCATTTAGGTCATGCATGCATTGGGACGGGTTTTTTTTCATTTGTCTAGTGTCAAGGTCAAGGCCTGAGCTAACCATAAAAGGAATATTTGGGATGATGGGAAATTCTGCAACTACCATAGATCCCGAAGGAACAACATGGAGAATTGTTAGACTTTGGATTTCCCATACGAGGACAAGGAGGGCACATCATCAAAGGAGCTTTAGAAGTAGCTACAGTCTTGGTTGTCAAGCATTTTATGCTCAGAGTCTGTTAGAGTCAGTTCTTCATTCATTTCTTTGCTCTTGTTGCTATGTGATCAAACAGAATATCGTACTTGTTTTTTTTTTTTTACTTGAGTTGAGAAGTTCTCTCATCTATCCATCATCTATACAAACCAAGTCTGACAAATTTCATCTTCTCTTATCTTTTCATCTTTACTATGTACCTCGTTCCCATCTTTTATTTTGTCGAATCTAGGGTTTAATTAAAAAAAGAGAGAAAAACAAGAAAAACAAAAAATAAAAAATAAAAAATAAAAAAAGAAGAGAGAAACCAGTCTGCACTCATCAAGCAGGCTAGGCAAAAGGAGAGAAGACCAAAATCATCAGTCCCTTGAAAATGGACATCTCTATGCTCCTAGACCAGCAGCTTAACCAAGTGTGCCAAGGACAGGGGGCTTGAACCCAACCTTCATTTCATCACCACATTACCCTCATCTTTTCATCCAATCTCGACTTACTACCTACCATTCACATCATTGACCTCTCCAAACCCTTAACGCAATCCAAAAGGTGTGCTATGACCAAAGGAGATAAGGGGCCTGTGAACCTTTGTTCAAGAAGTTGAAGAAGGGAAGTAAAATAGAATAGGGCGATCAATGTCAAGCTGCTTTTGAAAAAAAAAATCAAGGAGTATTTGCAACATCCACTAGTCCTTATGCCTCCAGTACCAAATGAGCCTCTACTCCTTTATCTTACAGTAACTAGCGCCGCAATGGGCGCTATGCTAGCCCAAAAGATAAAAGGTCAAGAGAGCGCCATCTATTACTTGAGCAACTCCAGTTTTTGCCAAAGGGCGGGTTGTTTCAGATTTCTTGGCCGCTTCACCATCACAGGAACCTCCAAGCACTCACTTGGAATTCCCAAATGAAGACACTTTCCTTACAAATGAAGATGCATGGGAAATGTATTTTGACAGGGCTTCCAATCAAATGGGTTGTGGAGTAGGAGTACTACGGATCTCTCCAGAAGGGGCACATGTTCCTGTATCTGTAAAGCTGGATTTTGACGCCACAAACAATGCTGCTGAATACGAAGCATGTATAAAAGGGTCTGCAGGCCGCTTTGACCCTAGGGATACGCCATATAAAGGTCTTTGGAGATTTTAGCCTTATCATTAGTCAGGCTAGAAACACATGGAAGGTCCGAAATGAATGGTATACCAACAGAAGCTCTTGGGACTTGCTGATCAATTTGAGAAGATTAGCTTCCAATACCTTTTCCAGGATCACCGTGAATAGGCCGATACTCTAACCAAGTTATCATCAATGATATCGATCCCATCAGGCACGCTCCAACTACCAGTAATAGTAGAGCGGCAGTCCGCACCAGCATGTGTCTGCAATATGGAGACATGAGAAGAAGAAACTGAGGATTGGTTCCATGACATATATAATTTTCTTCGGAAAGGAGAATATCCAACCGAGCTAGACGCTCAAGGACAATGGGTAATCAGATGTTTAGCAGCACAATATTGTTTGATCCAAGATCGCTTGTATAAGAAATCGCCTACATACATCAATTTGTTGTGCATCGACGATAAAAGCGCAAAGGAGGAGAATGTGGACCTCACATGAATGGGCGCATCCTAGTGAAGAAGATTCGAAGGGTTGTTTGTTATTGGTCCATTATGAAGGCATACTACTGGGATTTCGTTCGAAGATGTAACAAATGCTGAGAGTATGCCAAATTGCAGCATCAACCTCCCTCGTACTTGACTACTTTGACAACTCCATGGCCATTTTCGATATGGGGTATCAACATCATTGGCAATATACACCCAACAGGAACTAAAGGACATGAGTACATTGATTACTTTACTAAGTGGATCGAGGCATCGTCTTATGCCAAACTTACGTCCAAGCAAGTGGCCACATAAACATCATATGCCGATGTGGTGTACCCCATGAAATTATTAGTGATAATGGAAGCCATTTTCGTAAAGAAGTGGAAATATTGCTTGCCACTTACCATGTTCAGCATCACCGGTCTTCACCTTATCGACCTCAAGCTAATGGAACTGTAGAAGCGACCAATAAAACGGTGGTAGGAATTGGCCTGACAAGTTGGCATTTGCCTTATGGGGATACCGAACCTCTATACGAACTGCTACAGGTGCCACACCATATTGATGGGTGTAGGGGAAGAAAGCAGTCCCACCAATTGAATTAGCAATCCCTTCGCTACGAATAGTGGTAGAAAGTCAATTGGTAGTAGCAGAATGGGCTAGGGCAAGGTTCAAGGAGTTAGGCATTACGCAATGTCGAAGTGTATCAAAGTGGGATCATTCGCGCTTTTAATAAGAAGGTGAAAAGTGGCTCACTTCAAGTAGGTGATTTGGCGCTTAAAAAAATAAAGGCACCTATACAAGACCTAAGGGGAAAATTTACGCCTAATTGGAAGGGTCCATATATGATCAAGGATATTTTGCCAGGAGGAGAAGCTCGACTTGCTACTATGGAAGGGGATTAGAGGAGATTAAGAAGTGAGAACGCGAAAATAACAGTCATGCACACCTCAGAAAATCTCATCTCAATCCTTCACCTCATCATCCATACACCTCAGCCTTCTATAACCTTCACAAACCTTTCATCCATCCATAACTTGCACATAAACCCTCAAACCTTCATAACCATCTTTTCGAACCGTTAAGCCTTCCCCGAGGCATTATCCATCAAAGTTGCACTTAAAGAACTACGACTGGCCTGATTCCACCTTGGATACGTAGGAAAACCTCTCTGAGGCCCGGCTGCTACAAGGAGCATCCTTTGTCCTCAAAATGTTGGTTTTTTAGAGAAGAAAAAAAACAACAAGAGAGGCTAGCTTGGAATCCCAGGCTAGGCAAAAGGAGAGTGAGAGAATAAGAGAGGCTAGCCTGAACACCCGTCAGGGCAGGTTAGGCAAAAGGAGAGTGATAGAATAAGAGAGGCTAGCTTGAAAACCCGTCAGGGCAGGTTAGGCAAAAGGAGAGTAAACCCTGGATTTCATCATCATCAACCCTCCATCTTCCTTCCGTCAGACTTGGACATCATTCCATAACCATGTTCCAACCTTTTTCCAAGAGATGATGTCTATCCCATTTGACCATCTCTTCAAGACACGATCATTCTTGAGTGTCTCCCTATATCATTCATCAATAAAGTCTCATCTACAATTTATTTCAACCCTTTCTCAAGAGACAATGTCTATCCCATTTGACCATCTCTTCAAGACATGATCATTCTTGAGTGTCTCCCTATCTCATTCATCAATAAAACCATCGTCCACCGTCTCCTTCCCCAAACACTTCCTAACCAACCCTTTCATCCCATCTCACCCTTTGAGGGCTTTTTCATCTCAGTCATTAATGCAAGTATGAGGCTCTATGTGGCTTACTTCTCAACAAGAGCGAAATTCGTCCACATCATATCAGTGGCTAACTGGCAACCACATGATCATGAACACACTCAGAAACAAGCTACTCTAAACTGGGGGCTCGCGCTACCTTTGTGACATCGTTCAAGACATTTATCGGTGATAGCTTCAAAGAGGGACACTTACTCCCTATCCTACAAGGTCCTGCATCTTCAACCTTATAGACGTCCTAATAGTGGTCTCATCAAGAAAAAAAAAGAGAAAAAGAAAAGAAGAAAAAAGAAAAAAAGAAAAAAAAAGAAAAGAAAAGAAAGAAAAGAAAAAAGAAAAAGAAAAGAGGGCCTAACTTGAAAACCCTTTGGGCAAGTTAGGCAAAAGGAGAGTTTGAGACTCACTACTAAGGACTATGCCTTCTCCTATTTTATGGTCCCCATGCATCATCTCGTCAATCCACATCGATACTAGGGGATTATAAATCTCTAAGGTGCTCTCCAAAGTAGGACAGTGTCATCAAGAGCCTACGCCAAACCGGGGGCTTGTCATACATTATCATACATTTGGAAGCAATCAAGTTCATCTACATTATCATCCTTCAGGCCTGTTGCCTCCATCATTGTTTCTTGAATCGAAACATTACTCATCCTGAATTTTCCTGAAATTCCCCACGAGTGGCCTTGATCCTTAGAAAGCATTGTCTTAGGAAGTCATGGTTTTAGGAAAGCATTATCTTAGAAAAGCATTGTCTTAGAAAATCTTTGTCCAAGAAAATCTTTGTCGGGGGGTTGCCTGCATTGCATGTAGAATCGCATGTGTAAAGCATCATGTATGTATCCTATCTAAGCATAATAGGTTTGCATTACATCTATAAGTCGTGTCAAGGCCTCATAGAGTCAGTGGTCATACGTTGAGTCAGTTGATTATGCATCAAGTCAGTCTGTCATGCATTGAGTCAGTCTGTTGTGCATTGAGTGAGCTTGTCATGCATTTAGTCAGTCCATAGTGCATCAAGTCAATCTGTCATGTATCAAGTCAGTTTGTTGTACATAAAGTCGATAGTCATGCATAAATGCATAAATGCATGAATGCTTGTTTCAAAAACAAAATAAAATTGCATTGTTTGCGCAAGAGTTTAGTAGACTAGTTGTATGCATACCCCCATATCTAAAAATTAAAAAGAGAAGAAGCAGGGAAGTGCCACATCGTTACTCAAGAATGCAACACTGGGGGCTATTTAAGCCCATATGCTATCAGACCGGTCAACATGGTTTCCAATCATTGAGAGCAAGATTAGAGTAAATCTCTAATCTAACTCTTGCTGGATAAGTTAGCATTCAGTCAAGTCATGCATCATCAGCCAGACACGAGTGGCGCATGTCCGACATGAAGGACAAAATCTTCACTTGACTAAAACGGATCAACGACCGGGCAAATTCAATAATCAATTTCCCACGGTGAAATTTTGGCACCAATGAGCCTGAAGCAAAATTTAAGGAAAATAATGGCCATCGGCAGAGTTTCAGTGAAGTTCCTCAGCATAAAATTGTCATTATCCAGAGTCGCCGGTAGAGCTCGGCGCAATCGCAGCAATAAGAGTCATCGACATTGGGAAAATCCGATCCGCCTCGGGAAAATCCATTGGGCACCATCATCAACATCGGGAAAAGCCGATTCACCTCGGGAAAATCCGTTGGGCATCAACATCGGGAAAATCCGATCCGCCTTGGGAAAATCTGTTGGGCACCATCGACTGCTTCGGGAAAATCTGATATGCCTCGGGAAAATCCGTTGGGCATCGTCATCAATCTTCCAGACAGGTAATTCTCTATATCTCTAACCATTGTTCAAAATGATCTGACATTCTGTTTTGGTTTCTGTGCAGGGAGTCATCACAGACACTAGGTCGCCGCTAAAAGGCGCCACCATCATCCAGCTGCCGCATAAAAAGTCGCCAGCTCTCAGGTCGCCGACAAAGAGACCACCACCATCCAGCTACCGCATAAAAGGTCGCTGTCACCATCATCGCCCAGGGCCATCGGCAGAATTTCGATGCAATCCCAATCCTGAGCCACCGACATCGCGCACGGTGAAGTCTCAATCTCCGAGGCATCGGCATCATGCCTGATGAAGTCTCGACCGCCAAGGCCATCAGCATCGCGTCTAGTGAAGTCCTTCGGCATCAAAACTGCCAATATTCATCAACACCGACACCGGGAAAGACTGGAATCAGCACCGGGAAAGACTGGAACCGACACCGGGAAAGACTGGAGCCGACACCGGGAAAGATTGGAATCGACACCGGGAAAGACTGGAGCCGACACCGAGAAAGACTGGAACCGACACCGGGAAATACTGGAATCGACACTGGGAAAGACTGGAGCCCGACACCGGGAAAGACTGGAACCGAAACCGGGAAAGACTAGAGCCGACACTGGGAAAGACTGGAACCGACACCGGGAAAGATTGGAGCCAACACCGGGAAAGACTGGAACCGACATCGGGAAAGACTGGAATCGACAACGGGAAAGACTGGAACCGACACCGGGAAAGACTAGAAAACTCCATGAACCATCGGCATCATGTCCGATAACAAGTAAGGTGTCATTCTCGCCTGAGATCAACAACGACACATCAACAGTCAGGTAGAGCATCATTCTTGCTCGATATCATCCCCAAAGAGGCGCATGCCGCCCGCAACTGCGACACAGGACGAAGCTTCCAAGTGTCAACCCACACCTTCAAGTAAGGCATCATTTTCGCCCGAGATCAACAACGACTCATCGACAGTCAGGTAGAGCATAACTCTTACTCGAGATCATCTCAAAGGAGGCGCATGTCGCCTACAACCGCAATACAGGACTCAGCTTCCAAGCGTTACCCCAGGCATTGCAATCCAAAGTCACATCCTCAGACAACTTTGACCTTCGTCCTATTCGGACTCGATCAAAGTGGGGGCTCTCTGTAGACACCAGATTTTGTACCAGGACAAGTGTACAAGTCAAGCATAACAAGAAAAGAGGCTAGCATGAAAGAAAATCCAAAGGGCCTTCCTCCATTAAAAGCTATCGGGCCAACCCACCATAAAAAGCCTTAATTTTCCACCTTTTCCACATACATATGCCCACCCTTTCAAATCCCATTTTTTCCACAAGTCTCGTTGGCCCCATTTCTTTTTATGAGAGTAAAGTACACATCATAAGCTTTCCAACGCCTTTTGAATTGCCTCAACAATCGGAGTCCAAATGAAAGAGTTATGGGCATTCGAAGTTGCACTTAGCCAGTTTTATAACCCAAGCGGGCTTTAACATTTTCCAGGCCCAGAAATCTGGCCCAGCAAAGCGCGCCCCGGTCCAGAGAGCTCAAAACCCGCCTAGGTTTTGAGAGGAATAGCGAACGTCGTCGTTTGGTGCCATGTCAGTGATCCGCGTGATAATCAAATCAAAACCCGCCTAGGTTTTGAGTAATCTGGCGGCAAAATCTGCATGCATGCACGTAATCCCCTGATTTTTGCCCACGTGTTTGACCTTGCGCTTGACCTCCCAAAACCCGCCTAGGTTTTGGTCTTTGGATGACATGATTTGTGGGATATGATCCCTCCATTTTCTCTCCAAATCTCTCACTCCCTCACCTATAAATACCCCCTCCATTTCACCTTCACTCCCACCAACTACTGCCATCTAATACACTTACTCTATCCTCATTTCATCAACCATTCTCATCATCTACTACCATTACTCTACTCTCATTCACCTCAACCATCATCCATACTATACTTATCTTTAATCTTCCATAATTATTCTTATTCCTATCATAACCATCCCCCTCATTATCATTTCGGGCATTTTACATTACTTCATCCAAGCTCCAAGTCAAGGCCAAGGGATCAAATCCGCCATCGCTACACCTTAAGCAAGGTTCGATTTCTTTGTTTACTTTGTTATAATTAATCATGTAATTCATTCTTTAATTCCATTACTTGTACATATTTTGTAAAGTAAAAAATCATATTTTATATTGCATGATTTAAATAATAATTCCGCGAAATTATACCAAACTTCTCCCCGCTCTCTTTCTTTTCAATGTCGATTTTAGTAGAGTCTGTTTTATAACAGGCGGATTCGAGAGTTCTTATAACTCTCGAATTCGTAACCTTACCCCCGAATCTATAAATCGGGTTCGTAGACCGGAGTCTTTCATTTTTTATGGTTTGTCGGTTTCTTTAAATCGGATGGCGACTCTTTTACAATTTACAAATTCGTTTAGTTATTTAAAATATTTGTGTATGCGTAAAATAATTTAAAAGAATAATTTGGTTCATGTCCAATATTTATTCAAGGAGGGTTCCGAGATAAATGGGCCAGAAAGTGATAAAACGTAGGCGGGTTTTATCACTTTCAATTCAATTTCTCTTTGGGCCGAGGAGACTAGTGGCCCAGCCTGAAATCCGCTAAAACCTAGGCGGGTTTTAGCAGATTCCAGTGGCCCACTTGTTTTCTCTTGGGCCTGAAATTAATATTTGGGCAGAGATTAAATTATTTTGTGCAATTTCAAATAATTTAAATAATAAAAAACGGGTTTGTAAATAAATAAAGTTTCATCACCCTGAAAATGAATTTCGAAAATTAAAAACATCCTTATTTAACAAAAAATTACTTAGGGGTACCCTAACTTTTGGTGAAATGTTTTTCCGGTACCCCAACTTTTAAAAACTACCCTAACTTTTAGAATTAGAAATAATTAGGTAAATTTTCGGCCAATAATTTGAATTCACCGGTGAGTTTTAGGCGGGAAATTGATTAAGTGTTTTTATGGACAAAAATGTCGTTTGTTTTAGTGGACGGAAATTATTTGAATCAATCGGAGTTTCGCAAGAAATTCACCTAGTAATTTCTAATCCTAAAAGTAAGGGTACCCCAAAATTAGTTTTGAAAAGTTAGGGTAACAAAAAATTGTTTCTTCAAAAGTTAGGATACCTCTAAGTAATTGTTTGTTTATTTAAGGATTAAGCAACCTTAGTCGGCTCCCGATCATTTAAGTAGCGCATCACGGGGAAAAGCGGTCCACCTTTTCCCGGGGTCCTACAGATGGAAACTGGATTTCAGAGGAAACTGGAATCATGGGGGAAGCGGTCTTCTACTACAAGTCCCTCTTTACAAAGTAGGAGCAGGGTCTGTTTACCTTGCTAGAGAAATCTGAACACAAGCTGCTCAAGAATTACACCAAATCTTTGCTCCCTCATCAAATAACAAGCATCAACAGACCTTTCCAGGAGGAGGAAGTGCTCATAGCGCTCAACCAAATGGGGGAGAACACAGCTCCTGGACCGGATAGGATTCTAGATGAATTTTATAAGAAGTTGTGGCCAACAGTGGGGCCTGAGGTAACGATGGAAATTTTACAGATGCTCAACTCTGGGAAATTGCTTAAGGAGATAAATCACACCAATATTGCCTTAATTCCAAAGAAGGAAAGCTCGGAATTCATGGGAGACTACAGGCCTATCAGTCTTTGCAACGTTATCTATAAGCTACTCGGTAAATGTCTGGTGAACCGACTCCGGCCTATCATGCATGAACTTATTGATGAGGCGCAGAATGCTTTTATCCCGGGCAGATTGATGGCTGATAGTTATTTCATAGCATATGAGGTTCTCCACTACATCAGAGAGAAAAGACAAGGGCGAAAGGTTGGAGCTATAAAAATTGACATGCACAAGGCATATGACAGGGTCAGATGGGATTTTATGCGCAATGTCCTGAGGAAGATTGGACTCCTAGCACACTGGGTCAAGCTCGTTATGGAATGTGTCACTACTGTCAGGTATTCGGTCCTAATTAACGGTCAACCCTCACCAACAATCACACCAGAGGGGGGACTGCGACACGGGGATCCTCTATCCCCTTACTTATTTATGTTTTGTCTGGATGTCCTGGCTTCCTACCTGACAGCTGCGCTGCATAAGCAACAAATTGCTGGCATCAAAGTTGCAAGAGGTAGCCCGGAGCTGACACATCTATTTTTTGCTGATGACTCCATCCTTTTCACAGAACTCTCAAGTGCACACTGTCTAAATCTGAAACATCTCATTGATGAATTCTGCCTTGTTTTGGGCCAAGTGATCAATATAGATAAGTCACATATAATGGTTTCTCCCAATGTCTCGGATGAGGAGAAAGAAGGCTTGAAGGTCCTCTTTGGCTATCAAGTAGAGGAGTCTTTCACGAAGTACCTAGGTATTCCGCCGGTAGTGGGCAAGAATAGATCAACTCTATTTGGTTTCATCTTGGAGACTATTGAGAAACAGCTCCATGGATGGAAAGCATCTCTCCTGTCTCCAACGGAAAGACTAGTGCTCATCAATGCCGTGCTTGCAGCGTTGCATAAGCATATTCTCTCAGTGTATAAACTTTCGGAAGGCCTTGCTGACAATGTGGATGCGCTAATGGTTAATTTTTTCTGGTGGACAAGTGGCAACAACAAAGGGAAACATTGGGTTAGCAAAGAGGTTCTACTTACACCCAAATACAAAGGGGGTTTGGGACTGAGACGAACAATATGGGTGAATATATGATGCCCTTTTGGCCAAACAAGCATGGCGATTGGAAAGGAACAAAAATAGCTTGCTAGGGTGCATCTACAAGGCGAGATACAAGCAAGCATCTCCATTGGATATTAACTCAGAAAGTCCAAAAAAGGGCTCCCCTTGCTGGAATAGCTTGTGCAAAGCGGCCACGAAACTCAAGGAAGGCATCAGGGTGAAGGTGAACTCCGGGAACCAATGTCGAATCTTGAATCACCCGTGGGTGGGCCAGGAAAGGCTACAATTACAAGATGAGTCCATTAGACCTTCTTGGGCCAACAAGGTCGTTAGGGATTTGAGGGTAAATACTTCGCAAGGGTGGAACATTCAGTTGATACGGCAATTGTTTACGCCTAGGTCGGCTAATCTCATACTAGCTTACCCGGTAAGACACTCAGCAGATGAAGACGGAGTATATTGGGGTATGACCCATAATGGAGAATATACATCCAAATCTAGTTACAGATTTTTGTTGGAAAAATCCCATCTAAGCGGGCTCTAGGGCCGATAGGTGACAGAACAGGAGGAGAAGAATTGGAAGAAGTTATGGCAACTAGCTGTGCACACTAAGTGAAAGCTTCATGTATGGAAGATTGTACACAAGGGATTACCTACAGTGGGTAAGAGGAGATTGTGGGATCACAACACATACCCAAAATGCAATCTGTGTGGTTGCGACGAAGAAACAGAGGAACATTTATTTAAAAACTGCAGATGGACTACAATTCTTTGGTTTGGCTCCAGCTTGGGGATCAGTAACTAGTCGGATGTACAAGTGCCTATCTCAAGATGGATCCATAACTGGCTTTCTCTCCTTTTTCAGGAGAAGGGTGGTGATAATCGAGGGGCGCAAGAATTCCTTTGTGTGATGTGGAATGTTTGGCTGAGTAGAAACTAGAAAAGTTTTCAATGATTCACTTCCACCTGTTCGAGAAACTCTCACCTGGATAAAACAGGATTTACAGGCCTTGGCTGACATTCAAGCAAAATGGGATATGAAACTTCAAAAGCTGGGAACACGACGAACAAGCATTGCGTCTAGGGATTTAGATGAGTTTATCTGGAAGCTAGGTGAGAGTGGGGATCCGCATGGAGTGTACATCAGTGATGGGGCATGGAACAGGAACTCTATGAGAGGGGTATAGGGTGGGTGTTGAAGATGGGAGGATCAGTAATTGACCAAGGGGCAAATTGCTTACTGACTTTGTCAGCTTTCCAAGCAGAACTCCAAGCGATTGAAAGCATTCTCAAGGATGCGGTTTGCAGAAGGCTGCACAAGTATTAGAATTGAATCTAATTCTACCCAGGTGATCAATGCGTTCCGGATCCCGACGAACGTCATCCCAGTCTGTGGAAGTCTGCTAGCAACATGCCGTTTATTGCTTTTAAATTTCAATTTCTGCTCTATTGTTAAGGTTAGTAGAAATACCGTTAAGGAAGCACATTCTCTTGCCCTGAGGGCAAAGAGGAGAGACCTTCTATAACAGGTAGTTGTTCTTTCTTATCTTTCTGTCTGTCCATCCCCCCCCCCCCCAAAAAAAAAAAACCTAAGTCAAATATATTATTTTTATGCATTTTTTTTTAACAGCAAGATGATATCAAATATAAGAATCAAGGGTTGTTATCAACCAAATCTCCCCAAATCCCTCTCCTTTGAGTCAACCTCATTTTGCTACTATTATATGTTCAAAAAATTAATTGTTTATAAAACTAAAATTTTTTGATTGTTTATATCTTATTTTATATAATAATTCATAATATAAAATTGACGTCATTAGGAGCATAATAAAAAAATATTATTAAAAAAATATAATAATGTATATTAGCGTTGTCAAAAATTCGGGTCGATCAAATTCAATTAATGACAAATTTCTGATGAGAAATTCATGTGTAGACCTAGTTTTTGTTGGACAATTTGGACGAAAATTCGGGTCAGACTCAAATTCGGACAATAGGCAAAAATAGAAAAATTATGTCTGAATATTTGGTCAATATTAAAACTGGGACGACGAATCTATGTATGGACTTGATTTTGTTAGGTCATACAATTCAGATTTTTCGGGTGGGGAAAAAAATTATCCCAACCCTACAATGTATTTTTTAAAAAAATTATTATTTGAGAAACTATTGATCATTATAGAGATATCTAAAAAAGTTAAATGACAAGTAAAAAAAATAGAGCAAGCACATATGTTGCAAAAATTCGCGTCCGATTGAATTCAGGTCGATCAAATTCAGTCAATGTCAAAATTCGGACGAGTAATTCATGTGCAAACCACATTTTTGTTGGAAAACTCGGACGAAGATTCGGGTCAGAATCAGATTCGGACCATAGAAAAAAGAGAAAAATTATGTTCGAATATTTAGTCAATTCGGTCATTTGACAATAAATATAGAGACCCAAAATTTACTCATTTATATTTTTTTTATAATATTTAGCTAAAAAAGCTTTTTATATTAATAAATCCATACTTTAGTAATTAGATACAAATAATTACTTTTAATCTACAATTGTTTTAATTTGTATTCTATTAATTTTATAAAATATTAATTAAATATTATTATATACTCCCTCCGTTCTTTTTTATCTGTCATTTACGGTTTTCAGTATCAATCTTTAATCAATAACTTATAATATAAAACATTTATAAAACAATATAATATTATACTTTTTCAACAATATTTTTCATTACGGATCTAATGATATCAATTTTGTATGATGAATCATTATACAAATTAAGATATTAACGGTCAAAGTTTTTGCTACAATTTCCTATGCGACAGATAAAACAAAACGGAGGTAGTACGTTATACTATATAAACAATTAATTTTATTTGATATCATTTGAGTTTTCAATTAATTGAAAAAGGTATCATTTAGGCCCAGTTCTTTTATGCGGTTGGCAAGCAACGGTACCACAGCATACCGCAGTTTGCCACAACTCACAACGCTTTACCACAAATGTAACGTCCTGGAAATTTAATTTTAAACTTAACGGTCAAAGTCAAACGTTGACTAACAATAACAGCGGAAGACTCATTTTTTTTTCTTTTTAATTGGGCGTTACTGCCGTACCCCCGAAGGAATACAAGGCAAGAAAGGAAAAAGTAACAACTAATCATTAAATTATTTCAAGTTAATGAACAAAAGAACTGTCAAATTCTAGAACATAACTAACATTACGAAAGCAATTCTAAACATTAAACTAAACTTATTCTCAAAACTAACTTCGTCGTCCTCACTGCTAGTTCCCATTCCCATCACAGAATGCATCACCTGAAAACAAAACATTTAAAAAAAATGAGAACTCAATAATGTCTAGCTCTAACCGTTAAAACAATTTGAAATTCATTTCAATTCATTTTTAGAGGAGAAGTGAACAAGTCAAACCTTTTCAAAACAGTTTTCTTTCCCAACCAACCATAACCATCTTTTAGATTTATTAAGCCGGCGGACCTTGCTTATTTGGCCCTCGAAGTCCAATGACTTCGCTATAAATATATCTCAATCTCATCACAATCTCAATCTCAACATCAATCTTAATCAATCACAATCTCAATCATACGGATGGCCATCCATTTCACACATGTGCATATAACTAACCCCGGGAAAGTAGCACTTATCAGGCATCCCTGATCTCTTGACAACCCCCCTACAGGATGCCCAGAACCTGGTCTTCGGGGGTGTTGCCCGAACCCGCATTTACGTCACGTTTGAATTATTAATCAGGTTTAATATCGTACCAATCCAACTTAAACAATCCAATCCAATCCAATCCCAAATTTCCAAAACCATTCCCAAATCACACGTAAACGACTGTCCACATTTTACCAACTCAAAGAAACATAACGATATCCAAAACAAACAACCAATTTTACAATAAAATCCCCTTTCAGGATGCAATTTCCAAAATATAGTAAAACCATAAAACACATAAAACCCATCCACAAGGGGATTAAGACATAGACATTACCTGAACTTCTTCACTTCACTTCACTTGACCTCCACGAATACACTTGAGCTCACTAAACGAGGCGGTCTAGATCGTGCCTAGAAATAGAATAATTCTATAATTAATAACGTCTCTCGAAATTAGTACTCACGACATTCTACCTCACCCCACCCTAGGAACTCTATAAGGTTCAAATCATTCAAGTAATAATATTTTAAACCAATTCACATAATTAAACCACATTTGCAATTAAAAAAAACATATATATTTCTTAACATAAAAATTACACATTCAAACAATTAAAGAACTGGGCACAAAAACTCCATAAAAACATGAAACACAGTAAAGATATAAATATCACCAAATATAACCCAAAAATCGAACCATTTTACGTAAAGAAACCCGCTAAACACGTAATAAGAGTATAATTTGTAATAATAACATAATAATAATATAAATGTTTAAAGTTTAAAAACTTTACTAAACATAAACATTATATAACTTATAAAAACAAACAAAGGAGTTTTAGAATGTTGTTTAGGTAATTATAACATAATTTTTCATAAAGAAAAATCCGATAGAAACGTAATAATAATATAAATACGTAATACAAAATTTAAATTTTAAAAGCACTAGAGAGGATTTTGAAACCTCTTTTTAAGAACTATAATATAGTAATTGATATAAATTAATACTTTAATTTAAAGCGCAAATAAACTGTACTTTACAATTATGAAATAATATGCATAAAACATTTTAGAATTATGAACAACCTTAATGAATAATCACAATATGCATAAAAATAAATTATAAAGAATGAAATCAGATTTACATATCAAACTACCCTAATTCATACATGAAATAATACTAACAAGAATTCTAAACATGATTTATATGAAATAACTCTATTCATCATATATATTAGCAAAGATTAATAATTTAAACTACAACAATCAACACTTAATATAACTAGATTATAAACACAATCATACACATGAATAATATGAGTAATAATCAAATTCTATGAAAATAGTATGAATAATAATAATAGCAATAAATTAGGAAAATAATAAAACTAAACTTAGGATTACGGTTTACCAGAAACGTGGCTGGTGGCAGTTACTGCGGCGGTCAGGGGCGACCGGTCAGCGTCGGCGGCGAGGGAAGGTGGTGCGTCGGCAACGGCGAAGGCGTCGGGCGGAGTGGTCGGAGTCGCGGTGGTAGCGGTTTGGTCGGGGTTCGAAGCAGTAGTGACAATCGCTGCAGCAGCGGTCTCCTTGCGTCTGGGTGGTGTGCGACAGTTTTCGACGATGGTGAGGCAGTGTTCGGTGGTCGTGGGTGGTGGCGCGCGGCGGCTGGGACACCGCAGGCCTGGCAGCGAAGCAGAATCAGAGATATGGGAGGGAGGGAGAGAGAACGATTGAAAGAGAGACAGTGGGGGAGAGGGGCTGCTGGTGGTTGTCGGGGTGATCGTCGGCGACGGTTCCCGGTGGTCGGCGCTTGTGGTCAGGCGGCAGCAGTTACAGATGGGAGGAGATGAAGAGAGAGAGAGAGGGGCTAGGGTTTGGGATTAGGGTTTACTAATACAAATTAACTATTTATACTACCCAAATAAAATCAAAATAATTTCTTTAAAATAAATTACTAAAATAGCTGATAATAATGGCAAAAATACTTAAAATTTATAATTTTCTAAAATACTAATAACCACATAATAATATAATTTAAAACACATAATTCTTGAATAATTTAAAAAAAAACACATAAAATCATACAATATTAATCACATAAAATTACCAACTTACCCTTCTCCTACAGACTTAGAAAATTACTAAAATACCCTTGCTAGTCTCTCAACGGTCCTATGAGCTCAAGTGTTAGCAGAAACAATCGCCGATAAAATCTCCAAATTAACGAAATCAAAATTGAATAATTAACGACGTAACGGTCAACACCTTCAAATTTTTTCGGGGTTTTACATCATTACCCCTTAAAAGAAGTTTCGTCCTCGAAACTTAAACTCAACACCAACGATCTTCATGACAGAGCTAACGATGCCTCTTACCAAAATTCGGGGTTTTACATCATTACCCTCTTCAAAAGAGTTTCGTCCTCGAAACTCAACACATCTCATGCTTGGATTGGTGCGATACCTTGATCTCATCTCCTCCTTGGCTTCCCAGATGACTTCAGTTGTAGCATGGTTCTCCCATCGCACTTTTACAACAGGGGTGATATTTCTTTGAATCTGCTACTCTCCATAATCAAGAATCTCCAGCGGCTGCTCCTCATAAGTCGGGTCTTGCCTTAACCCCCGAATCCTCGTCGGGGTCTTTCTTTTGGTTCCAGACCCTCCTCGGGGTTTAAGTCATTTAGAAAAGCTAGAGTCGGGTACTCATAGCAAAGGCGGTGGTATTCCATTCAAAAGATGTCAAAAACAATAAACATGCACCGACAACATGGAAGAAAGTAAAGAGACACGTATTCCATGACATCCACCTTGGGAGAAGGGTCTCATGCATATACCATCATAGCACAAGATCCTCGCATTCACCTTCCTTTATAAGTAGAAAACACATCTAATATTATACGTGCACAAATGATATAAGCTCACGAACCATCCACGCTCAGAATAGCTAACCCAAGGACAATGCTTTGTTCTCGATCCCAATGTGACATTCGATCTTCCATGACCTTAAAATTAGAACATTAGAACACACCGAACTGGTAACTACCAACATCCAAAATGTTACAGATTCCCACTAACTAAAACTAAGAACAATTCCTTTGCTTCGATACCAGGGTAGCATAAAGGAAGAGTGGTTTCTCAACAGCCTCCATTTGTACCCCAAGTAAAACCAGGAAACTTTCTTAATATAACCTTATTATTCGTATGAGAATGAGAGGTTCTCGCGATTCATCCCACATGTCAAAGCACTAATCTGGCCATTAATCCATATACTTTCATCTAATGAAAAGGCCAAAAGATAAGCTTCCTTGACCAAGGCATGATCAATACTACTATTAATTTTCCAAATCACCCTTCAGTTCGAAAATACCTGATCACATCGAAAGAGACTCCACACCTAACTCACAAATGCGTAACAAAAGAACTAGCATTTACCTATCATTACCCTCTCAAAAGGAGTTTCGTCCTCGAAACTTGAATAAGTTCCCCCCAATCAACGCCTCCTACAGCAATCAGCTCCAACCCGATTTTATTTTTTTTCCCTTAAAAGTATTTATTTAACTTTAGCCTTTCCCGAAGTCAGATTATACCCAAACGGGACTTAAGGGTTTTCACGTACCTAAACCATCAAAACCATTCATACTCAATAAATCCATCTTGGAACTACTAATTGCGATACCGATCACTTCCACCCTAAGGTTCAGTCGAACAGTCTATGCACCTAATATCTATTAAGTCTGATTCCTCCCTTAATAGTTCCGAACAACAGAAGCTATGATTAACAGAGATTAATGAGTCATATAAAGAAAACACAATAATAGTAAACTTGCAATGTCCAATGAACTCTAGTTGGATAATACTTAGCAGAATTAAACAAATACTATTTCTCCAGACTCATCATATGCAAACAGGCTTCTTCGACAAGATTAACAAATAATTCAAACGATATGCGCACAGGACTTAATCACATAGGATTTAAACATTATTGTGTGCGCCCAACTACCATCAAATTGTCTCGTGGCTTATACTCACTTCTTCGATAATCAACTTAATTTTATTCGCACGGTCAGAGGTAAAGACATGCAACACCAAAAAGTATAAATAAGCGCATAAACTCATGTGTACGAATATATATCATTGTGGAAGCAAGCACAAGTGAGACCTTGAATCGTAAAATGTCAATTAAACCCACTTGGGCCCTTAATAACTCACGGAAAAGAATCAATATCAAGCAGTTATAGGTCAAGTGCCTCCTCCCATTGTATCCCAAGGTGAATAAAAGCTTCTCCAAATACCACCTTATCACTCTAGCGAGCATTCCCCAATTGTAGCATGCTATAGATCCTTACCTTTTTCCATTTGGAAATCTTCAAGTCCTTGTGACCAACTATTCCAACTAGGATACCGAACCCCTATAGTCAAATTCCTTCCATCGGGATACTAGCCTTTACTACCAACTAATTCAACCGGGGTATCAATTTCCCACGACCCAAACAGTTTAACCAGGGTGCCAACTCTCCAATAGTTCCAATCCTACAATACAAATTCGCCCAATCAACTTTGCAATTGGCAACTACCATAACAATTACACTAACCCAACTTAATAGCAAATATTATCGACCCTTGTATGCCCCAAAGTTTGAATTTTATCACACCACTCCCCGCGCACCTTCATTGATTAATTAACCTGATTAATGCTGCTCCGAGCTCCTAATAAATATTGTAACCCAAAATCCTACTCAGCTCAACTTTACCTTAAAATAGTCCGTTAAACTCAATACTCCCAAGAAAAGAAAGTCGGTGTTTCCTTGCTTTATGGAAAGCCTTCAACTTAGCATCTCATACAAAGCCAAATTCAACTCAAAATTTCGCACAAAACTTTCAATTCGACTATACAGCTCCACTCAAGTCCTAACCTGCACCTGCCTCAAAAGAATCCCCTTATTCAAGGCCTCGACACAAAGGATCAATTATAATCCTAAGCCTCTGCTCAACCACCATAACAATATATCCAATCAAAACATAACCCCGCTTAAGAACTTTAACATAATCTCTCAGCCCACTAGTCCGCAAAAATCCCAAAATTCTTCCTAGACCCAAAATGGGTAGTAGCGAACAATTATCCCATGTACGTCGCACTCAAAATACTTAAAAGTGATCCTGCTAGGATAATTTCTCGTATTCCTTGATATTCTATATCCCTAGTTAACCCCAACATTGTAGCCTACACACTATTATAGAAAATAATTAAAAACCTTTCTAGGCTGCACTTAAAGGGTTTAAAAGAGATATATGAGCGGTTCGCTCAACAAACTAAAGATAATCAACAACAAACTGATCAGTATAAAACAACATAATCCAACCCTCAGCCCACACTCAAAACCTCAATACTTGAACACCCAAATTATATTCAAGCCTTAGCCCGAAGTCTCATACTCGCTATCCAAGTCAAATTTAGGCATTAGATAGTCCAAAAATGTTAATTCGTCTCCACTCTTCATCTCAAAATCAAGGCTTTTGCTCTTTTTTTTTCCTCCTTAAAAGTGGTCCTCTAACCCAAGGCCTCAACCAAACCAGATGCAACCCCAATATTACTCTGAAGCCCTTCCACTAACCTCGATACCCGAATGAAAAGTCGGTGTTAACCTGTTTTACTAGAAGTCTCCAATTATCTCAATACCTAAAACCAAGTTGATCCTATAGTTACCCACATAACCTTCACCTTAACCATCTACTTCAGAATCGATCTTCAACCCCAATATTTCTTCAAAGGTATCACTTTAAACTTGAGCCCTCAATAGAACCGTGCATAATCCCAATCATTGCATCGAGATCGCCTGCTTAACCTAATCACAAAAAGGATCCTACTCCGAACCCTACTTTGCCCTTTGTCCTACCAAGCACTCTCTTAATCCCCTATTCAAGGTCAAGTCCAATTTCATCTCACAATCACATGTTGTGACGATCAATTACACCATACACTCCTAACTCAAAAAACAAAAATAAATAAATAAATAAATAAATAGGGGTAGTCTTATCATGTCACCTCCTTATGTTCCTCATCATCCTTTATTCTCATCTAACCGACACCAGCATAGCCAATATGGCAGTACCTTAAAGGCCCAATTCCAAACTTCATTTCATTAAGCCAATAACATAGGGATAACAACACATGACTACTCCAAGGAACATTTTAACCTCAACTACATAACATTATACTCATCACAATAGTGTCGGTTTCATGCAAAACATCGATCTTCCCATATGAGAAAAATAAATCAAGATACATGTTGAACATAAGCATAATTATAAAGCATAGAGAATCAATCAGACCGATGCAACCCAACCCACCTACACTCACACTCTGATCTTAGCTTCCTAAGTTCTAACTAAAACCTAATAGACACTTAGGAGCTACTAGGTCGCAACCCAGAGCTCTGATACCATTCTGTAACTCCCTGGAAATTTAATTCTAAACTTAACGGTCAAAGTCAAACGTTGACTAACAATAACAGCGGAAGACTCATTTTTTTTCTTTTTAATTGGGCATTACTGCCGTACCCCCGAAGGAATACAAGGCAAGAAATGAAAAACTAACAACTAATCATTAAATTACTTCAAGTTAATAAACAAAAGAACTGTCAAATTCTAGAACATAAACTAACATTACGAACGCAATTCTAAACATTAAACTAAACTTATTCTCAAAACTAAGTTCGTCGTCCTCACTGCTAGTTCCCATTCCCATCACAGAATGCATCACCTGAAAACAAAACATTTAAAAAAAATGAGGAGGACTCAATAATGTCTACCCTAACCGTTAAAACAATTTCAAATTCATTTCAAGTCATTTTTGGGGGAGAAGTGAACAAGTCAAACCTTTTCCAAACCGTTTTCTTTCCCAACCAACCATAACCATCTTTCATATTTATTAAGCGGGCGAACCTTGCTTATTTGGCCCTCGAAGTCCAATGACTTCGCTATAAATATATCTCAATCTCATCACAATCTCAATCTCAACATCAATCTTAATCAATCACAATGTTAATCATACGGATGACCATCCATTTCACACACGTGCATATAACTAACCCCCGGGAAGTAGCACTTATCAGGCATCCCTGATCTCTTGACAACCCCCCTACAGGATACCCAGAACCTGGTCTTCGGGGGTGTTGCCCGAACCCGCATTTACGTCACGTTTGAATTATTAATCAGGTTTAATATCGTACCAATCCAACTTAAACAATCCAATCCAATCCAATCCCAAATTTCCAAAACCATTCCCAAATCACACGTAAACGACTGTCCACCTTTTACCAACTCAAAGAAACATAACGATATCCAAAACAAACAACCAATTTTACAATAAAATCCCCTTTCAGGATGCAATTTCCAAAATATAGTAAAACCATAAAACACATAAAGCTCATCCACAAGGGGATTAGGACATAGACATTACCTGAACTTCTTCACTTCACTTCACTTGACCTCCACGAATACACTTGAGCTCACTAAACGGCGCGGTCTAGATCGTGCCTAGAAATAGAATAATTTTATAATTAATAACGTCTCTCGAAATTAGTACTCATGACATTCTACCTCACCCCACCCTAGGAACACTATAAGGTTCCCATCATTCAAGTAATAACATTTTAAACTAATTCACATAATTAAACCACATTTGCAATTAAAAAAAAACATTTATATTTCTTAACATAAAAATTACACATTCAAACAATTAAAGAACTGGGCACAAAAACTCCATAAAAACATGAAACACAGTAAAGATATAAATATCACCAAATATAACCCAAAAATCGAACCATTTTACGTAAAGAAACCCGCTAAACACGTAATAAGAGTATAATTTGTAATAATAACATAACAATAATATAAATGTTTAAAGTTTAAAAACTTTACTAAACATAAACATTATATAACTTATAAAAACAAACAAAGGAGTTTTAGAATGTTGTTTAGGTAATTATAACATAATTTTTCATAAAGAAAAACCTGATAGAAACGTAGTAATAATATAAATACGTAATACAAAATTTAAATTTTAAAAGCAGTAGAGAGGATTTTGAAACCTCTTTTTAAGAACTATAATATAGTAATTGATATAAATTAATACTTTAATTTAAAGCGCAAATAAACTGTACTTTACAATTATTAAATAATATGCATAAAACATTTTAGAATTATGAACAACCTTAATGAATAATCACAATATGCATAAAAATAAATTATAAACAATGAAATCAGATTTACATATCAAACTACCCTAATTCATCCATGAAATAATACTAACAAGAATTCTAAACATGATTTACATGAAATAACTCTATTCATCATATATATTAGCAAAGATTAATAATTTAAACTACAACAATCAACACTTAATATAACCAGATTATAAACATGAATCATACACATGAATAATATGAGTAATAATCAGATTCTATGAAAATAGTATGAATAATAATAATAGCAATAAATTAGGAAAATAATAAAACTAAACTTAGGATTAGGGTTTACTAGAAACGTGGCTGGCGGCAGTTACTGCGGCGGTCAGGGGCGGCTGGTCAGCGTCGGTGGCGAGGGAAGGTGGTGCGTCGGCGACGGCGAAGGCGTCGGGCGGAGTGGTCGGAGTCGCGGTGGTGGCGGTTTGGTCGGCGTTCGAAGCAGTAGCGACAATCGCTGCAGCAGCGGTCTCCTTGCGTCTGGGTGGTGTGCGACGGTTTTCGACGATGGTGAGGCAGTGTTCGGTGGTCGTGGGCGGTGGCGCGCGGCGGCTGGGACACCGCAGGCTTGGCGGCGAAGCAGAATCAAAGAGATGGGAGGGAGAAAGAGAGAACGATTGAAAGAGAGACAGTGGGGGAGAGGGGCTGCTGGTGGTTGTCGGGGTGATCGCCGGCGAAGGTTCCCGGTGGTCGGCGCTTGTGGTCAGGCGGAAGCAGTTACGGATGGGAGGAGATGAAGAGAGAGAGGGGCTAGGGTTTGGGATTAGGGTTTACTAATATAAATTAACTATTTATACTACCCAAATAAAATCAAAATAATTTCTGTAAAATAAATTACTAAAATAGCTGATAATAATGGCAAAAATACTTAAAATTTATAATTTTCTAAAATACTAATAACCACATAATAATATAATTTAAAACACATAACTCATGAATAATTTAAAAGAAAAACACATAAAATCATACAATATTAATCACATAAAATTACCAACTTACCCTTCTCCTACGGACATAGAAAGTTACTAAAATACCCTTGTTAGTCTTTCAACGGTCCTACGAGCTCAAGTGTTAGCAGAAGCAATCGCGATAAAATCTCCAAATTAACGAAGTCAAACTTAAATAATTAACGACGTAACGGTCAACACCTTCAAATTTTTTCGGGGTTTTACAACAAATCATTACTTTTCTCTCCCTTCACTTTCCTCCTATGCTTTTTACCTTCTCTTTCCTCACCTACCCAACATACCAATAACCTACCACAATTCCACCATATTCACCACAATTCCACCACACCTCACCATACCATATCGCAAAAATACCGCAGAAAAGAACATAGCCTTAGATGATATCAAATATAATTTATAGTTCTATTAATTGTTTATAGTATATAAAATTAATTGTTTATATTTCTGAAAAAAAATTACTTCCCTGACATTGACATTGCTAACTTCTCTTTTCTTCAATCCTTGGGGCTAAGTTCCATCATGTCAGTACTCTAACTCCCCATTTTGTTGGTTTGATTTCCTTCACACAATTAAATATTATTATATAGGTTATATTAACAATTAATTAAATTTATAGTTATATTCTATACAGAATTATATTAATATGCCAGTACTATTTATAGTATAACGTATAAAATAAAATTGATGGTATTTGATAGTTATATATTTACGCCCCGTTCTTTTGTGCGGTAACGTGCCCAAACGCAACACAAAATCAATAAAATGTAACGCATGGCAAACGCAAGACAACGCAACTTATCACAATCTACTATTCACCTCTACTCACCTTTTTATTATTTTCTACCGCAACCCAACGCAACCCAAACGCAATTTATAAAAACGCAAACGCAACGCACAAAAGAACGAGGCCTTAGCATGAGATACTTATCTACTACACTAAGGCACTGTCAAATTCATAGGTAAGTCTAACTTACCCAAATTTACCAGTTTTTACCTAAATTTATCAAAACTTACCAAAAATTATCAAAAATTACCAAACTTAAAAAACTAAAAAAAATAAATTTTGATATATTGGCATCAATTTGACAAAAGTTACCAGAATTTACCAAAAGTTACCAAAAATTACCAAAATTTAACTTTTATCCAACCGTTTTTTACCCATGAATTTTACAGAGACTAATCCAGTAGTATACTAGTATTTATACGTAAAGTATGAGTTTTCTTTTTCTATAGTTTTAGTTTAATATAAATATTTTTTTAACTACAGCTTGTTCAATCAAAATAATAATAAAAAAAGGTTTTGGTGCGTGTTGGTGCTCCATCCCGCCTCCTGTTTCTCTCTCTAGTCTGTGCGTGCCATGATTTTGACTGTCTGTACATCTGATTCTGATTTTCTCTCTCTAGCTTTCCTTACTCTATATAAAGTCGGCTGCTGCCAGTCACCATTTCACACCTCTGATTTGGAAACTCCCTCCTTATTTCCATCCTTTCCTTTCCTTTTCAATTCTGAAAACAACTTGAAAGCACTACCTAATAAATTCTCCCTCCCATCAATTAATCCAATCGACCTCCCCTTCCCTGCTTTCTCTCTCCACTCTCATCCCCAGTATCAGCGACGATGACGACGATGACCACTGCAGTCTGTCCATCTTCCTTCCAACCAGAGAATTACTCGATCATCATGGAGATGGCGAAGAAGAACACCTCTTCATTCCACCATTGAACTTCGCCATGGTCGATAATGGTGTCTTCCGCTCTGGCTTCCCTGACCTTGCTAACTTCTCTTTTCTTCAATCCTTGGGGCTACGTTCCATCATGTCAGTATTCTAACTCCCCATTTTGTTGGTTTAGTTTCCTTCACACACCTGCAATTCAAAGAGCTAGGGTTTTGATTCATCAACTATATTTGTGATTTTTGGGCGTAGATGTCTGTGTCCTGAGCCGTATCCAGAGGCCAACGTAGAATTTCTCAAGGCCAATGGGATTAAGCTCTACCAGTTTGGAATTGAAGGGTATAAGGTAGTTACTGTTACTTTTACATATATCAATCAACTGATAATTCTTTGTAATTGTTGCAATTTTCTATTTTAAGTTCCGATTTAACCATCTTGACTCAATCTTGAATTATTCATATTTTACATTTTTGTAATTTTTAATAATATTTTCTTTAATAATTATATATATTTATCAATTATAATAATATAATATTTATTAGCTAGGTGAAAAATATAATTATAGTCAAGTTTTCTCAGTTATAGTAGAAAATCCACATTTTATACATAGTTTTATATTTATAAAATAAATATAAATAAATAATTATTTTTAAATTATTTATAAGTTATAGTAATCCTAAAAATAATGAAACGTATCTTTAGAATGATTTAAATACACTTACATTTCATTTTATTAGTGATTTAGAAGTAATGTAAGATGGTTAAGAGCCTTATTGTTATTTTTAACGGTACCCTCCACCTAGTTAATTTTTCGACACCAATCAGTTTGCCTTTTGTGTCCTTCACCTAGTCAATCAACTGATAATTCTTTGTAATCGTGCTACTATC
The DNA here is from genome assembly GCA_029582165.1 of Portulaca oleracea. Taxonomy (NCBI): domain Eukaryota; kingdom Viridiplantae; phylum Streptophyta; class Magnoliopsida; order Caryophyllales; family Portulacaceae; genus Portulaca; species Portulaca oleracea. The sequence goes on from CM055872.1 coordinate 23,464,143, forward strand.
TCCACTCGTTTCATCATTTGCCTTTCTTTCGGTTCATATGCTTCACCTAATGTCTTACGCTAGCTTTAGCATGATAGTAGAAACTTATCGTTAATAATAAGGTGATGGTTGATATATAAGCATTGATACTTGGAAATTTATTAGTGCAAATGCGTATTTATTTTCAACAATAGTTTCATTTCTGTTATCCTACTGCTAAATTATGGTTAACAAGTTAGATCTTGGGGTTTTTTTAGGGTATAATATTGTCATTTGTTTTATTTTTCCTAGTCGGTTTATTATGAAAGGATATTATTTGTTTATACTTTATTTAGTTATTGTGCGGGGTAGGGTGCTCTTTCAATACTATCAACGCATAGTCATAATTAGCTTTTGGTTTATTTTAGTTATTGTGGGGAGTATTATTTTATTGTCCTTGTGAAATGATAGTTATGTCTTAAAAAAATATGATAGTAGGCTGCTTTTGTTGGGTTATATGTCAACTTTTGGAAATTCTTGTTGTTTAACTGTCTTTAGTGTAATAAGTCGTCATTAATCTATGTAAAGAGCGAAATCAGTCATCGGATGCTGAGACCCGACAGAGAGAAGGGGGAGTTGAGCAAGTTGAAAAGTTGGAATCTTGAACAGTATATTATGGAATATGCTTTTTGGGTTGTTCTGTACTGAAATTTCTAAAATATTATGTTCATCTCTACAAATGTTTCTTGTACTTTCATGACATTGTGTGCTCTATGCTAGTTCTTTCCTTGTTTCAGCTTTGAGCTTTGTACTGTCCATTTGCGTCTGCTTTCCTCTGATCCAAGTTCAACTCTTGCTTCTCTATATTTTTGTAGTCGGGCAAAAATAAAGATGTGTTATGGTGCTCTTTATATGTAATTGACTTACCAGTATACTGTGTCGTATGCATTTGGAAGTGATTAATCTTTACTATTAATGACTAATTTTGGATTAAATCTGTCATCTCTCTGCCGACCATATTGAGATTTCTTGTAAGGTATAATAGATGGGTCAAGTTTGAAGAGCATTAATTTATGAAGTGCATGTTGAAAAGTTCGGTTTATTATTAATTAGTTCTTAGTGAGTTCTTTGGAGGAAATCTTTATATATAAAGCATCAGAAGGATTTTGTGCGAAAAAGGGAGGATAATCTGGTTAGAGTGAATTTTTTATGGCATCATCTTATGTTCATATTGGAACTACTTTTGCTTGTAATACATTTTTGATAATGCCATGCCATTTCAAGTTAGGGATGCCATGTTGCCTAAAAAATGAAGTTGATGTCTTGCTGGCATGCCCTGTTTCGTTCTTGATCTTTCATTTCTATGTAGTGCAACCCTTTCCGTCAGTGGCTCAGTGCGACTGCTAATCTCCTTCTAGAGTTCTTTGATCTGTATGTTTTGTTCCGTTGGCTTTTCAACTCCATCGAGTACTGTGAGAATAAGTTTATCTTTTTGGTCTTAGCTTTCTAATTCTTCTAGACATACACACTACTAATTATTGAAGGATGGGCGCAAAGAACTAGGTTATTCAATAATGTTATGTTCTCCTCCTTTCATGATTGAGCACCCTGACACACACACATATGGTCATGTGACTATGTAGTCTTGTATCTTTAATTTCATATCGTCATATGAAAATGTTGGGCGATATGTTGGTTAAGTATTAAAATCAGTACTTTGATATTTTCAAATTATCTCTTCAAACATCCGAGAAGAGGGAGAGAAGGCAAGATTTGCTTGTGAACGCATTGGACCCTGTTTATTAAGTTGGAAAGGTTCTTTTCCATGAAGAGAATAGTCCCATGACTCCCATACCTTTCAGTAGGAAAGTGCTGATTTATCAAAATATCTTGAAGACAGAAGACTAAAACAGTTTGCACTCTGATATGGCTACTCTGACCACTTAAGAACAAACAAGGTTTTTTTTTTTATTATTATTATTATTATTATTATTATCTTTTGTTTTTTTTTGGGGGGGGGGGAGGGGGGAGGGGAGGTGTTTATAATTGTGGAAACGATCATATCAACCGTGGTTATTATTTTATTTAATTTTGTCTTTGTTGCTTGATAGTGCTGAAGCACTTATGAAATGAACTCTAAAAGCCAAAAGGCACTCGGAATCTTTCTAAGCAACTTTTGTTGTTTGATATCTTTAGGAAGCAGTAGACAATATCTTGGGAGATGATCTATTTCTTTTGGTGTTCTTTTGCCATTTGAAGTAACTTTCAGCCTTTGTGGTAAGTTGATTTTGGCCGACATCCAATGACCTTTAAGTGGTTGGTCAGGATCTATCCACAGTTAAAAGCAACAATCTACGTATAAAGTTAAAACTCCTTGAGCCAGCCATAGTGCTTGTTGATCACGATTGGTGAATCTTCGTGGCTTCTTTTGTTGAGTGGTATTGGTATACTCCTAATATATGTACTGCTGAAATTGATGTTTTCCAGACTGATACGAAACTTATTTTTCTGTCCAGGAACCATTTGTGAACATCCCAGATGACATGATACGTGAAGCTCTTAAAGTTATCCTTGGTAAGACATCTACTTTTGATCAGGCATACATAATACTCGGCTCTCATATATTGACAGTCAGCAGCTTTTCTGTTTAAAATTACAGATGTAAAGAATCATCCAGTTTTAATACACTGCAAAAGGGGAAAGGTAAAAATACCTCCTCTTTTAACATTTTAATAAGTCAAGGAGTGTCGCATTTTGAAAACGAGGATGACTTTAACTTATGGTGTTTTCCTCACTCCAGCACCGAACTGGATGCCTGGTTGGATGTCTGAGGAAACTGCAGAAATGGTGCTTGTCATCTATCTTTGATGAATATCAGCGCTTTGCAGCTGCCAAAGCTATAATTTCAGACCAACGGTTTATCGAGTTGTTTGACATTTCGAGTTTCAAACATCTGCCCTTGTCCTTCTCTTGCTCTAAGAGGTAACGAACTGGAACTGAGGTTTCCCTGCCTGCATGTGAATAATTTGGGAGAAATGAGTTCCTCCAGGCTGCACTTCAACTTCAAAGAGTTCAATTCAATTTGACAATTCTCCCCTTTCCTCTCTCTAGTCAAATACTGGGGCGTGGGTGAATAAAAAGCTTAGTTTTGATTCGATCAGCAATTTATTTACTCCTACTTGATAGCGGGTTTTTCCTTTTTTGTGTTGTATTATTTCGAAAGCTAGGTCAACTTATCAATGTTGAACGGCTCAATCAAATTCATGACCTTGGTCTTCAGCCATTTCTTATTCCTGGTTTAGCTTTGATAGTGATGCAAACTGCTCCTGTCTTTGACAACTCGTTTAATGGGAACTTTTTAGGGGTGTCACTTTAGATTCATTACAAAAAGTCACTAATTATTGATGACCTTAGAACAAGAGAAGGACAAGGGTATGATAGATTATTATTCATGTGTTTGATATGTGTGGTATTGTTATGAAGTTGTAATTTCCGGAAACATATGTCATGGTAGATGACATACGGACGCAAATGTATCATCCAGGTGTTCTTGGACTGCAACTGTATGAACCAATAAAGCAAATAATTGACCTATCATATAATCTCATGGTTGCTTATGGTCATGATCCCCAAGGACTTGAGATTGTGTTCTGTTATCCATAGGTCAATTTTCCCATATTGGAAGTAGCCTGTGTGGTTTTGTTCTTGGTTTGGCTCTTGGACATGGACTTGAATGGAATGGAATTGGAAATGGGGTGAAAAAATTATTTGCCTAAATTATCCTTTTAAAATCTATGCACAAAATCATAAAAATTGTTAGGAAGTCTAAATAAATTATCATATGTAAAATAGAAGAAGTAATTATTGAAATTGTAATAATGAAAAAAAAAAGGATAGAAGAATTAGTTATTGTGACAAACAAATTGGAATCAGCTACTATTTGCTGTAGAAAAGTAATTGTCACGAAAACGGCTTGCTAAATTTCGAGGTAGGGGGGACTGATGAGTAAAATGTTGAAGGATCTGCCGCCAAGTTGGTGAACATAATTTAGGAATTTATTCTCCCTGACGTATCGAACTAACTAGATATGAGCACAGATTCTCAGCTGGTGGTTATAGTAATGTTCCTCACAGTATGAATAATGAATTCTGATTTACACAACTCAGATCATCTTTTATACTTGTTGGTCCATTCCGTATATTTTTTTTTATTGTCACCATCTCCAATGTCATTCTTATTGATAATTTTTTATATAATATCTTATTAACAATTGTAATATTATACTTTTAAGATAATATTTTTCATAAGAAATCTAATGATAGTTATTTTACTTAACAAATCTTTTTATATATTGAGAAATTTAAGATTAATTTTTTTTTTAAAAAAAAAATTGACTGTAGAATATCCAAAAATGAAAGTAATATAGAATGAACGTAGCAATAGACTCTGTTGGCTTAGATGAGGAACGGTCAACACGTCACTTTTTGGGATAGATTTGAGTAGATTTATCAATTTACACATCGGCCAAGTACATATTGATTATATTTGAGTTTTATGATAAATAAATGTATTGAGTAGATTTATAATCATGACCAAATTATTCAAGAATACTCCAATTTGTTCAATATAAATTTATGCTTTCATAAGGATAATTCTAAAAATATTAGAAATAATGTAAAATTGAATTGCATTTGTAGTCATGACTCAACGATTACAATAAAAGATAATAGTTGTTGATTAGTATCTATTATTTTGGGCTTATACTACAATGCATGACAGTATTACAATATCTCTTGATCAAGCAATTTTAAAAAGGTAAGAAGACTGTTTATTTCCATGCCTAGGTCAAGCAAAGGTAGAAGAAAAACACTTTTAAGGAGTTGAAGGGGCGAGGTGGGGAGTGGTGAGTTTTAATTCGACTCACTGTCGACGTGGCATGAAACGAGAACGGAATGAGGTCGTGTAGGACATTTCAGTGGTGAGAATGAGACTCATCTCGCGAGAATCTCGCTTTCAGTCTCGCGAGACGAGTTTGAAAGCGAGTTTAAAATATTAATATTTTAATCATTTTTTTCTCTTTCCTCCTCCACCTCATTTTTATCAATATAACCAAATTAATTATATTCTTAAGTGGGACCCATTTACTTTTTTTTAATTAATTTGAGTCAAACTCATTCTCACTATTGGAAAGGTAGTTAAATAAAAGCTTAAATTTTGACTCTCTTGATAGGGGTCCACAGATTCCACGTCATGCAATTAGTCAAATTCAAACTCACCATTGCGGATTCTCTGACAAGGGAAAAAATGGCCGTTCAAAATAATATCATCATCTCTTTGCATTTAAAAGACCCAATGTCGTGGAGGCCCAATTCTTAGAGTCGCATGACAATATTACAATGCATAATGGAAGAGGCTCTTACAAGGCCTTTTACTAAAGTTGATTGAAGCAGGCCCCGGACCCAGATCGATTTTGTGCTCTTTTATCCCTGAAATATTGGGTGGGATATAGTGGGTGAAGATGTGTGCAGTATGGTTCTAAAGCTCCTGAATGGAGAAAGCTATGCTTGACAAGTTGAGTTGTATAATCATTTCCTTCATCCCTAACACCAAGGAACCAGATGATATGTAACTCTCCACGCAGATTGTTATGTGCAATGTGGCCTACATATTGATATCCAAAGTTGTAGCTTCAAATTCTTTCCATATTCTTTGGAGAAAAAAAAATATACCATGGGTTTTTCATCGCACATCAATAGAAAATTAAGCACATATTTCTGTATTTTCTGAGAGTTATATGTAATTCCCTAAAGAGCTTTTTGGGGTTTCATATCTAACTATTTCATCTTTGTATTCCCAGAGAGAGAGAGAGAGAGAGAGAGAGAGAGAGAGAGAGAGAGAGAGAGAGAGAGAGAGAGAGAGAGAGAGAGAGAGAGAGAGAGAGAGAGAGAGAGAGAGAGAGAGAGGATTTATCCTCTAATCTTGATCAAATCACACATTGCGATTGTGATTACCTTTGTACTCATCTTTTCTCATAGTGAAATTTTTTCTGCCTGTTGTCGTCCGTGTGTTTTTCTCCAAGTGTTTCAGCTTTCCACGTAAATTGTTTCTCCTTTATTTTAGTTTTCATTGATTTCTCGTTACTCGATCCTGTACAGTATTTTTTGCATATTTCCTAATAACTGGTATAAGAGTTTTGGTATTAAGGATGAGTTCATTGAAACCTGAAATTCCTAAGATTGATGAAGAGATCAAATTCATCCATTGGAAGGTCCAGATGAAGGAGGCACTGATGCGGAACGAATCATGAAAAGTTTTCAATGGGATCTTCAAGAAATTTGATTCCATGGATGGAGGATAAGAAGGCGAAGAAGGTTGCTATAAAGAATTTGATGATCTCGCGGAGCAAGTTTTAATTGTCAACCATTCAATTGTGTTTAGACCCGAATGTGTTTTAGGTGTTTCTCGACATGACATCAGTGGATTTATGGAATAGGTTGGAATAACTCTACATGACGAAGAGAATCACCAACATAATCCACATTAAGGAACAACCATATTCTTTCAACATGGTCGGAGGTATTCATGTCCAAAAACACTTGAATGTGTTCACTTCTCTTATTCATGATCTTGAGAGTATTGATCAAAAGATGAGTGATCTAGCTAACGTTATTGTGCTTGTGTGGAGATTTTTTTTTCTTTTTTTTTGCGTCTTTCAGACTTTGAATACCCACGCGATGGAGAATTTATGGGAGATTACTTTTTAAAGCACTCTAAGGAATTTATAAATAGTTACGTTGTAAAATTACCTTCCCTTTACTGTATGTATTTCGTGAATAATTAAACTAAACTTTAATAGCGAACATCCACTTGTTCCAACTCTTTATAATTAGTTCAAGTGGTTTATAAAATGTTAATCTCGGAAGAAGGTAATTTATGCAACACTATTTAAAAACATACAAAAGCACCTTAAAGTTGCATCGGTTTATTACAAAACCATGATAAACACAGTTTTATGCAATCTTGATGTGTTTTTCAGTTAAAAAGAGTCGCCACCTAACTTTTTAAGGAGAAAAGCCAGGATAAACCAAAAAAAAATAATAATAATAAAGACTGCGCCTACAAACCAAGAAGTGGATTCGGGGATAAAGCTACAAACTCGATAAGTAAAGACCTTTGCGTCCGCGTCTCACTTCGGAAAGACTCTACTAAAAGATTAAAAATGTGCTTTTAATAAATTTTGAAGGGAAGTAAATTTAAACTTTACATGATTAATTCGTTAAACATGCAAGAAAAATGAATACTTTACAACATGAATATAAGAACACTTTACATTAGAAAATAAACACACAAAAGAGTACTTATATGATGTTTTCAAGGGGAACCGTACATAGCCTTGCTTTCGAACACTTGATTCTTGCCTTGCACTTGATGAAACCCGATTGAAGATTAGGAAAGCTCCTTGTTGATGCCAAATTAATAGAACCAAACTTAGGGTAGGAAAAAGGTAAGAAAAAGGCATTTTGTGAGGTTTTGGATGTGTATTTGGTTAGGTTGTTTGATGTTTTTGGATGGTTTGAGGAAGGTATGTTCTAAAGTTTAGGAGATGGATAAAGAAGAAAATGAAAATGAAGTTAAGACGACTATATGAGATTAAATAGAAAATATGAAAAAGATTAAGTTTGAGAGAGAATTTTGGTTTTAAGTAGGGTCCTTTTAGAGTGTGTTGTAGTGTCCTATTTATAGGGTTTTAAGGATGCTAGATTCAGATGAATGAGAGGATGTACCTAGCTCCATGGTCAACAAGTTCACTTTGGGATCATCGAGCTTAAGTCCGATCGAATTTAAGGGAATGTACCACATGTTTTCTTTGGACGGTGGTTGAATGTGAGCTAAATCTAGGTGGGAACGAGTTGAAGGCCGATCGGATTTAGGAACGGGGTGAATGTCTCTAGCTTTGGTCACGTGGACGGTGTTGTGATTAGGGCATGAATCTAGTCTACAACTCATTTAATGGCCGATCGGACTTCGATCAGATGTGTACACAGTGTTGCACAGTTTTGGACGGTTGTAGCAGGGGCGGATATAAAGCCAGTGGTGTGGTGTCAACTGACACCACTATAGTTTTGAAAAAGTAATCTACTTTAATATATGTAAAATATAGGACATATATACTTTTGATGCCACCAAAGAAACACAAAACATTTTGCAGCTTGGTGGTGACCATGCCTAACTCTTGTAGTGCTACTTTTCTGTGTGGGTCGGCGGTTCGAATCCTCATCCAGGCTTACTTTCAAACTTTTTTTTTTGTTAAATTCAATATTTGATTGCATTGCATTGCATGAATTAAGTTTGTGTGAATAAGTCAATATGCTTAAATTAAGGTTTATTAATTACTTGGTGTGTAAATGAGTAAATTTGTTTAAATTATTATCTGTAAACTTATAAATTGTTTTTATGTAGTATGTTTTAACTATTTAATTACCATTTTCATGATTAATGTTGATTTTTCGAATTTTATGTTAGCATTTTTTTTACTTATTCCTTTCAATTTTTTTGAGAAAATTATGATTGACACCACTAACCCCATATCCTGGATCCGCCACTGGGTTGTAGACACCGGATTTGAAGCATAAATAAAGAAGAAGAAGACAGTTGATAAGTTAGTTCAGACATCGGGTTTTAGCATAGTTTTTGTATACTTTTAATATAATTTTTATTATTTCTCTTATATGTATTTTTAGTTAGAAAATAAATAAATTAGGGGAGCCAAAGCCAAAGTCAAAATCGAAGCCGAAAGACTTGCATGCGTGCACTCTACATGCTCAAGATTTTGAGGGAAATGGCATGTACAACTTTTACATAAAAATGATTAAATCCAAGCCATGCATGAGCTACGTAAAAGTAACATGCAAGGAGCTACAAGAGGTCCCAAGGTTAAGCCTCCATGTAAGCATTATTATCCAAGGATTTCCAAGCCAATACACTTGCTTGCATGCACTTTACATGCACAAGTATGGATGAAAACGCATGCATCATTACATGTGAAATTCCTAGCCAATTGCATGCACAATATTTACGTGAGCAATCAAACTTCATTTAGCCATGAAGGTCATGCAAAAACTATGAAAAGAGCACATGTAAAACCTTCCAAGAGGTCTCAAGATCAAAGCCTTACAAAAGCATCCAAAAACATCTCATAAAGCCTCACCGTCCAAGTGTGAACAAGCTGATTTCGAGTGCACTCCATTCATACCCTCACAGTCCAATGATGCATGAAGGAAATTAGGTTCATCCCTCCCCTTTCCCAAGGCCTGTTGGCCTTAAGCATGTTCATACCCAGATTCATTCGCCACGAGCTGCCGTCCACTCCAAGACACTCCTTGCCTTGCAATCTGTGCCATGTTGACCTTATGAACCGAGAGCATGTGTGTGCATGCATGTTCATGTATCTTGAAGCCCCTCCTTGACCTATAAATACTACCTCCCTCAAAGCCAAAATCACTCAATCATTCACTCATTCTTCCCCCTACACTCTCATTCATCCATCCTCTCATTCTCTCATCATCTCTCTAATCTCTACTTTAGTGTCATCATTCTACCACCACTCCTATCATCTTTCCACCACTTCCTTCCCTCCATAATATCCTATCCTATTCTACCTTAAGCCGCTAAACCCTCATCCTATCCATTCTTACATAAACACCACAAAAACCTAGCCTCATACCACCCAAAACATCCCAAAAACATCATAAAAAAAGTCTTTTTTCCCACACCTTTTCTATCATCTTTCCACCACATTCCTATCATCATAATCTCCATTCCTCCATCTTCTTCAATCCTGTAATCCATACTCTTATCCTATCATATTCCTTATCCCTACACAAATCTCCCATAAAACCTCCCAAAAACACCACAAAATCATTCTAAAAACCCACAAAAAGAGTTCTTTTTCCCTACTCTTCTCCTATCCTTTTCCACCACTTCTCCTACCATAATCTTTATTTCTCCACTCTCTTAAACTTCTTATGTCCATTCTCATCTTACCTTCCATTATCCCCCCATAAATCCCTAAAAGCTCCATAAAAAGCCTAACCTCTCTACCACTCAAAACACCACCAAAAGAGCGTCTTTCCCACCCTTTTCTCATCCTTTTTCATCCATCTTTTCCAACCACTTTTGCCACTACTTTGGCATCTTCAAGAGGAGTATTCAAGGCTTTCAAAGGCATCCAAAGAGGCTTCTATGAAGGCTAGGCAAGGCTTCCCTAAAGAAAGGTCACAATGTAAGATTTTAATCGTTTCCCTTTTATGTAAATAAAGTGTACATGTTGTACTTTCTTTCATTCTTATTTTTACATGTTTAATGAAGTAAATCTATAAATTTCTTATTTATCTCTCTTCCCAACTTTATCAAAAGCACACTTAAAATTTTTAGTAGAGTCTTTCCTTTTGTGAGAGGTGAACTCGATTCGAGTTCATAGCCTTACCCTCGGGTCCATTCTTGGGTTTCGCAGACAGAGTCTTTTCTTGTTTTCTTTTGGTTTTGTCTTGGCTTTTCCCTTAAAAAGTTGGGTGGCGACTCCCATTTCGAACCAAAGCACATCGGGTTGCATAAACTATGGTAAAACATGGTTTTACAACGTGCCGAGACAACTTTAAGGTTTTTCGTTATATATTTCTAAATAATATTTGCATAAATTGTTTTCCTCCGAGCCTAACATTTAAATGAGCAAATTTTGTTAAATTTATAAGAGTTTGGAACAAGTGGATGTTCACTATTAGGTTTGATTCAATGACTCAAGAAATGCACAAAGTAAAGGGAAGGTGACTTTACAAATATTATTCCTGAAATGTGTAATTAAAATCCCTTAAAGAGTTTTTCAAAGGTTCAAACCCCAGCACAAATCACTAAATCCCACCCCAATCCGCGTGGACGTTCGGAAGCCCGAACGACGAGGAAAAATGTCCACAACGGTGATAATAATGGAGCTAACAATGAAATTCAAACCTGTGGCCTTGCTCAAGGCCAATCGACCTTGAGGTAAGCATGCATGTGATTTTTGATCTTATATGTTAACTTTGCATGACTTGCATGACTTTGATGTACCCTTTTGAATGTAGTTATATGGCTAGAGTTTTGGTCCACTTTTACGTAGAAAGTTGTGCATGCATGTCCTGTAGGAATAGAGTTTACATGTAAATAATTTACGTAAACTTGTGCATGTAAAGTGCATGCATGGCTCGACTTCGTTGCATGTAGTAAGCATGCTTACCTCGGCCTCTGTTCCCTTTATTTTTCTATTTCCTAACTAAATTACATAATAAAAAGAATGATAAAAATTACACTAACAGTATACTTGATGTATTACCGGATCAAGAGAGGTTCTTGATTCCAATAATACACGAAACACATGTAACCAAACAATGAGGGTGGGATGGTTCACGAGATTAGGGAGAAAGAAAGGGGGAGGCTCTCGTGAATTAGGGTTTTATGGAGGTTATTTTGTCGTGAGGGCTTTTGTGGTTTCAAGATTCAAGAGAGGATGAATCTTGAATGGGAAAGAGAAGAGATGGATGATTCTTGAATGGAGGCTAGGAGGGGGGTTGACGTGAGGATGGGAAGAGAGAGGGAAGATGGCGTTTGATGTGGGAGAGAGGGGGAGTGACGTTGGAGGTGGGAAAAGAGGGAGGTTGTTAGGTTGTTGGAGGAGAGATAAGGTTGTTTGATGGTTGTTATGGAGAGAGAAAAGGGAATGTGAGATGGATTTGGATTGATGAGGTGGATGACGAATTGGAGGGGGATTAAGGAGGTGAAGATGGCGTTGGGATGAAGGTAGGTTTAGGGTAGATGTGAGTTAACTGTATTGACAGAAAGCTCACAGGGTAGTTACCTTAACTATATTGATAGAAAGGTAAGAACGGATAGATCTAGGTTTCCTAATTGAATCCACAAGAAGGACAACCTAGGGCTAACTTGACCTAGACACCAACCTAGGGTCAAGCTCTTCCTAACCACTTAGGTGCCAAACCAAGATACAATAGAAGAAGGGGTGAGGTTAATCCAAACACTCGAGGGGGTAACCTTAAATCTTGATTCATATTTCTTAACTGATGTATCAATTGAATACAAACCTAGGCTATATATACTAGGAGAGTCCTTAAGGGACTAGTACTCCTACTTGGCGTGGAAGCCAAGCTAAACTAGGCCTAGGAGTCTCTCTCTTGGCGTGCAAGCCAAGGAGAACTCGTCTAACTACTCGTACTCCTCCTTGGATTAGGAATCCTTATCCTAGGGGGAGTTGGTTGTAACAAACCTTATCCTAATTGGTTTTGGCTTTCCTAATCCAAATTGGATTTGTTACAAAATTAGCCAATTCCTATCTAGGAAATGAAACACACCTAATCTAGCCTAATTAAAAGAAACACACCAGAAATAATTAAGCTATAACTAATTAAATTACATCCAAAAATCAAGATCATAAAATTGGACTTGTATTCTTGACTTGGACGTGTACCCTTGCTTCTCTTGGGCTTGGCGTGTGTCTTGGCCCATCTTCTAGGATGTTTGGACATCCTCTTGAAATATGAAACACACCATATGAATGGGCCTCCGTAGTTCAACCTTGTATCTCTTTTAGTTGGCCCACTTGATGTAGTTGAACCAAACATGTCCTGTTGGCCCTGTATGAGTTGTAGTCCTTTGGGGAAGGACCCTATGTGTATGATGGACCTTTAATTGGACCTTGTTGATTGGGCCTAGGTGAACAAGCGTGGGATGATTTCCATCATTCCCCCCTAGTTGAAAGAAGTTTGTCCTCAAACTTGGAGGTTCAAGTTCAAAGACTTCAATGGATCCAATAGTGACCTTCACGTGAATCAGGACCTTCACGTGAACCATGGTTGTTTCAATAATCTCTACGTGAATCAGTGCCTTCACGTGAACTGTGACCCCTTCGATAGATTGACATCCGTTATCCTCCATGAACCTTGGGTCCCCAAAGGTGAGACCAAGGCTAGGTAGATCTCTAGTATTCTTCGTTGGTTGCCAGGAACTCGACGGACTGAAAGAGATCTTATTACTGTATAAGCGAAGTTGGCTTCCATTCTCTTCCATGAATCTAGGGTCACCGAACTTCTCACAGTAATAAGTTAAAGGATGACCCTCTTGAGATGGAACTGATAGGACAGTTCCAATACTAACTCTAGAAGCATCACACTCAACCTCAGACTTCTTATCAAAGCTGTGCAGGGTTAGGACATGTGTGGTGCAGAGTTTTCTTTTGCTGGTGTCGAACACTTGCTGGATTGTTAGAGTCCATGAAGACTCCTTATACTTTAGTAGCTCGGCTATAGGTGATAGAATAGTGCTGAAATTCTTCACAAACCTCTTATAGAAAGTAGTCAAACCGTAGAAGATTCGATCACCAAGAATACTAGTTGGAGTAGACCACTCCTTGCTAGCTTTGATCTTTTCTTCATCAATCTAGATCACTTCAACTGAGAGTACATAGCCAATAAGGACTATGTTGTTGATGAAGAAGTACCACTTGGATAAATTCACATGCATCTTTTCATGAGATAAGGTGTCCAGAACAGATTGGAGGTGAAAAGTATGATCTTTCTCACTCTTGCTATTCACAAGTATGTCATCAAAGTAGACAACAACACACTTGCTAATAAGGGTCTTCAAAACCTGTTTCATCAATCTCATTAAAGCATAAAGAACATTAGTTAGTCGAATAGCCATGACTAACCATTCATAGAGATCTCCTTTGGTATTGATAGAAGTATCCCCTTTTTGAATTCGAACTGGATCAAGATACCCACTTCTTGGACCAATCTCTGAAACGACTCGAGTATCATCTAGTTCGTCCATTAGATCTTCAATTTTAGGAAACCTGTACTTGATAGGGCTCTTGTTGATGCACAGATGCTGGTTTCCAACTTCCTTTGTTTTCACAAGGGTAGGGGCATCACATGGACTGCAGCTTTCTCTAATCACACCCTTGGTTTGAAGATCGTCACCCTGCCTTTGAACCCCTTGAATGTCACTAGGGTTTACGTGACCTGCTGCCTCGTCATGCTGAATAGATCCAGGAATAAGATCATGTTGGAGGGGCAATCCTGGTAATATCTCTTCTTGGAACACAGGAGAAGGTTGTCCCAACTGAGGGGTGACGAGAGTATTAGGGATTTCATGGCTTTGGTTTTCGTGGCTAGGGTTTGTGTTTAGGTATGAGAGAATGATCTCCTTAGGCTCACTAAACTCAGGGCGTTTAGTGGTCATAGAAGGGATTGGGTTCAGATCGATCTCTTTGGGTTGGGACGGAAGGGTTATTTTAAGTGGAGTTAGGGTAATTTTTTTGTGGTTGAACCTGAAGGTGCAGGTGTTGGTTCTTCCATCATGCATCACACTCTTGTCAAATAACCATGGTCTTCCTAACAAAAGGTGACAAGCGTCCATAGGCAACATATCACACCAATAGTATCTTGACAATTCTTGCCAATGGAAAAGCTTACCAAGCATCGTTGAGTAACTTGCAATCCTTCACCCTGATTGAGCCATTGAATGGTGTAGGGCTTGGGATGTGGACTGACTTCTAGCTGAAGTTTATCCACCATGGTTGTTGAAGCCACATTGGTGCAGCTTCCTCCATCAACGATTAAGGAACAAACCTTTCCTTTGATGGCGCAGCGAGACTGAAAGATAGCCTCTCGTTGTTGTTGGTCTTCTGGGACAATTGAACTGCTGAGGATCCTCCTCATGAAGAGCAATTGGTGTGCCATGGTAGGGGTTGGAACGCCAGAGTGACGTTGGGTAGGGATGGATAATGTGTTTGTGCTGTTTGTGGAGTTTTGGGTTGCAGGTTGGTACTGAAGGTTTGAAGGTTATGTGTTTGGATTGCAGGTTAAACCTGTGGATTATCAGGTTAGGCTTTTGGATTTGAAGGTTACGTGTTTGGTTTACACTCAACACTAACCTAGAGCTCTGATACCACTTTTGATGTATCACCGGATCAAGAGAGGTTCTTGATTCCAATAATACACGAAACACGTGTAACCAAACAATGAGGGTGGGATGGTTCACGAGATTAGGGAGAAAGAAAGGGGGAGGCTCTCGTGAATTAGGGTTTTATGGAGGTTATTTTGCCGTGAGGGCTTTTGTGGTTTCAAGATTCAAGAGAGGATGAATCTTGAATGGGAAAGAGAAGAGATGGATGATTCTTGAATGGAGGCTAGGAGGGGGGGTTGACGTGAGGATGGGAAGAGAGAGGGAAGATGGCGTTTGATGTGGGAGAGAGGGGGAGTGACGTTGGAGGTGGGAAAAGAGGGAGGTTGTTAGGTTGTTGGAGGAGAGATAAGGTTGTTTGATGGTTGTTATGGAGAGAGAAAAGGGAATGTGAGATGGATTTGGATTGATGAGGTGGATGACGAATTGGAGGGGGATTAAGGAGGTGAAGATGGCGTTGGAATGAAGGTAGGTTTAGGGTAGATGTGACTTAACTGTATTGACAGAAAGCTCACAGGGTAATTACCTTAACTATATTGATAGAAAGGTAAGAACAAATAGATCTAGGTTTCCTAATTGAATCCACAAGAAGGACAACCTAGGGCTAACTTGACCTAGACCGCAACCTAGGGTTAAGCTCTTCGTAACCACTTGGGTGCCAAACCAAGATACAATAGAAGAAGGGGTGAGGTTAATCCAAACACTCGAGGGGGTAAGCTTAAAGCTTGATTCATATTTCTTAACTGATGTATCAATTGAAGACAAACCTAGGCTATATATACTAGGAGAGTCCTTAAGGGACTTGTACTCCTACTTGGCGTGGAAGCCAAGCTAAACTAGGCCTAGGAGTTTCTCTCTTGGCGTGCAAGCCAAGGAGAACTCGTCTAACTACTCTTACTCATCCTTGGATTAGGAATCCTTATCCTAGGGGGAGTTGGTTGTAACAAACCTTATCCTAATTGGTTTTGGCTTTCCTAATCCAAATTGGATTAGTTACAAAATTAGCCAATTCCTATCTAGGAAATGAAACACACCTAATCTAGCCTAATTAAAATAAACACACCAGAAATAATTAAGCTATAACTAATTAAATTACATCCAAAAATCAAGATCATAAAATTGGACTTGTATTCTTGACTTGGATGTGTACCCTTGCTTCTCTTGGGCTTGGCGTATGTCTTGGCCCATCTTCTAGGATGTTTGGACATCCTCTTGAAATATGAAACACACCATATGAATGGGCCTCCGTAGTTCAACCTTGTATCTCTTTTCGTTGGCCCACTTGATGTAGTTGAACCAAACATGCCCTGTTGGCCCTGTATGAGTTGTAGTCCTTTGATGAAGGACCCTATGTGTATGATGGACCTTTAATTGGACCTTTTTGATTGGGCCTAGGTGAACAAGCGTGGGCTGATTTCCATCAATACTTAAACTTGGCCGGCTAAAACCTGGTGTCTACATATATCCCCCTCTTTGATTGAGTCTGAGTAGGACGAAAATCGCAGTAGTTCTGATAACTAGGGTTGGCCACGGATCGGATATCCGATCTGAACATAAAAACGAATCGGATAACCGCATTTTCGGATAGTAGATTTGGCGATCCGAATCCGATCCAAAAGTTACGGTTAACCGGACTTTTGGATCGGATAACCATATATCCACGGATCATGAAACATAAAAAAAAAATTACAACTCAATATGCAATTTAGATAAGTGCCCTTCGTTTCTAATTTCATAGATCATGCCTATATAACACACAATACACCAAACCATAGCAGTAGCCTACAGAATTTGGATAACTAATAGGGTAAGAGGTGGGTTTTAGACACTGACTGGGTGTAAAATTCAATTTTGCGGATTTTCGGTTAACCGATCCGTTATCCACGGATTTTTTCTCGTCCGTATCCGATCCGCGATCCAGGAAAAAAATAAGGGATCGGATAATAGATCCACAGGATTTAAAAATAATCCGTTAATTATCCATTTTTTCGGATCGGATTTTTCGAATTTTCAGAGCGGATCTCAGATTTCGGATTTTCTGGCAACCCCTACTGATAACTGGACACTGGTTTGACGATATGGCTTTAGAATGCAAAGCCTAGGTGATGCTTGGAAGCTAAAGTCCTGTGCTTGACTGATGGTGATGATCTCAGGCGAGAATGACACCCTACTTAATTGAAGATAGATTTTGTGCTTGAAAGCTAATATCAGCGAGAATGACACCCTACAGTCCCTACTTCACTGAAGATGGATTTTGTGCTTAAAAGCTGATCTCAAGCGAGAATGACGCCCTACTTGGCTGAAGATGGATCTTGTTCTTGAAAGATGATCTAAGGCGAGAATGACGCCCTACTTGACTGAATATGGATTTTGTGCTTGAAAGATGATCTCAGGCGAGAATGACGTCCTACTTAATTGAATACGGATTTTGTGCTTGAAACTTGATCTTATGCGAGAGTGATACTCTACTTGGCTGAAGATGAATTTGTGCTTTGAAAGTTGATCTTAAGCGAGCATGATGCCCTAATTGGCTGAAAGTGGAGGATGCGATTTGCCGCTGGTCTCGAGCAAGAATGATGTCTTACTTGGTAGATGGATAATCTTGAGTAATGGAGGGTGCGGTTTATCACTAGTCTCAAGCAAGAATGATGTTCTACTCAATTGTTAAATGATGGTAATTCAATGCTAAGAGACTTCATCGAGCGCGATGTCGATGACTCTGGTGTCATTAAGGGCTTCTGATTTTGATGGTGGTAATTCAATGCTAAGAGACTTTATCGAGCACGATGTCGATGACTCTAACGTCGTTCAGGGATTTTGATTTTGATGGTGGCAAGTCATGTTGGGTTTTAGGTGATCTATTCCCTAAACTGATACAGATTAATTAGAGGAATATTCATAACAATTAAAAAACAATTAATCACCCAGGAAATAAACAATTGCAGAGGCTTAGTAATATACCTGATCGCTAATCCGACTGATGTAGAGGTTGATCATTGAGATTCCAATGAAAAAATCCTCTACCGTAGGTCCACGCAGCACTCCGGGAACACGATTGCTAGATCGACCGGATCGAGACAGATCTCAATCTAAGATGTATGTGTTTCGGTATGATGTAGTTTGTTTCACTCGATATTAAACTAGGAGAGAGAGGAAATAAGGAAATCACCGTAAAATCTCTCTAAAAGTCTTTATTAAGCAGTTCACTCGATATTAATCTCTCAGAGAGACTCCCTTTTATAGTGTTTAGACGGCTTGGGGGAAGTGTGATTAAAACCCTAAATAACTGCCTTACGCGACAACGCAATATGAGGCCCAACACGATCCGTGTTGGCCTCCAGAATGCACATTAAGTTGGTCATAGTCACCACGGTCCGTGCTAGATCATTATGGTCCATGGTGACCCCAACACGGTCTGTGTTGGATCACCATGGTCCATGGTGAGCCCAACTCGGTCCGTGTTGGGTTGATTTCTGATATAAATAAATTCCCAATAATACGATATTACTCAGGTTACATACATTATTCCAGGGCACTGACTTGTGTGACCCAGTAGAACCAAATAATATATTTGTAATTCAACATATTTAATTACCAATTATAGAGTTCTCTAGCAGTTAGGTTTTAGGTTATCTATTTCCTAAACAGATACAGATTAATTGGCGGAATATTATAACAGTTATAAACAATTAATCAACACAATTGCAGAGGCTTTAGTAATTATACCTGATCGCTAATTCCTGCTGAAGAAGAGGTTGACCTTCCAGATTCCAACGCTGAAACCCTCTACTGAAAAGTCCACACAACACTCCGGGAACCCGATTGCTAGATCGACCCGATCGAGACGAATCTCAATCTAAGATGTATGTGAGATTGTTTCGGGAAACAGAGAATGTTTCCTGAAACTAGAACTGCAAACTAAAAGAGAGAGGAACTCAGGAAATCACCCTGGTATCTCTCTAAGAGTCTTAGGCAGTTGGTATAGAATAATCTCTCCCAGAGACCCCTTTATATAGTATTTAGAAAACCTAGGGAAATGGTTCAAAAAACCCTGAAGGGCCGAATTAAAACGACGACGCGTTTTCTAGGCCCAACATGGTCTGTGTTGAAACAACACGATCCGTGTTGGACTCCAGAAGGTCCAAATAATCGGCCCATGGACACCACGGACCGTGGTGTCTCAACACGGACCGTGTTGGACCCAATTCGGTCCGTGTTGGGCTGATTTCTCACAGAAATCAATTTTCAACTTTTCTAAACGTGATACAATATCACTTAGGTTACATACATTGTTCCAGGGCACTGACTTGTGTGACCCAATAGGACCAAATAATATAGTTTTAATTAAACATATTTAATTACTAATTATAGAGGTCTCTAGCAAGATATATAATTACTATATTACTTCGGTTTAATCTCCGTGTATATTGAACATTGTCGGGACATTCCCAACAATCTCCCACTTGTCCCACAAGTGTTCGATTCCTTGAATTCCCTTGTTACTTACTATCTCTACTTCAGATAAGGTAAGCTAAAGTCATCCTTATGTAAGACCCGAACGTTCCTCGATCTCCGAGTTTAGACTTTGAAAAACAGACGATCAACTATTGATCCAACTAAGCTCAGCCAAGCATTTTCAGTCCAATCTCACCGAGTGGCCAACGAGATAACTGTCCCTAATAGGGAGGACAATGCCATCTTGTTCAGACACACATTCTCACATAATCCAACTGTAACCCAGACACCGCCTTTGTAGCCTACTATTACGAAAGGCGTTTGACGCGCTCCAAAGTCACAACAAACCATGTAGTCTATGTACTGAACTCAGGATTTAGGAATTTTGAGTAGTGAGAGCTCCTATGACAATTCCCAACTTAAAGAGCTACCACTGCGGGTCAGTTCAGTAGTTGTTCTCAACAATACCCATGTGATTGATTTATGATGTCATCACATCACTATGACCACGAAACTTGATCATCACCTCAATCCTACATGCTAATTGTGTTGATATTATCACTGTTCCTACGTGATAATACAATTAGGAACCAGGTCGACTGTCGACCAAGACTAGCGTTATCAAGTTCACTAATGGGGTTTCAGAAATCGAACCTCATCCAATTTCCCATTTTGAATGCGCTCATCTTTTTGGACATTTACATAATTTTAAACCACAATTGATGTAAATTTTGGAATTTTATTCTTAATGATGAATCAACAAGGTCATAATTCATGAACAATTCATGTAAATTTGACTTGTTAATATTTTGGAATGTGTTTAATACCTATTGCCCATGCATGACTATCATACTGTAACTACAATAGGGGTTTAGTGCATAATACTTGCAATGAACCTCGTACATATACCATCTCACTAATGACCTTTCATACAGGAAGATATTTCCGGAACACATGTTTGGATTCATAGTGAGCTTCAGTTCCTTTGCTTGAGTGATGGCTCCTATAATCAAGGCTCCATTTCTCTCACAAGGCTAGAAACATCACCCAGTTCTAAAAACGAACTTCGCAATCCTAACAGTTTCTGCCACAACTTCTAAAGTCGTGCCATACTTGTCTTATTTGTAGAATTAACCACATGTTATGTTAGGAACTTCTTCCAGTTCATCTCAATACCACTAAAAAAAGATCTTATATTTTTCTCTGACCTTTCAGATAATCATATTTCTCTGCATGAGTGTAGCATCAATGCAACTCTTCAAACTTAGCTTTTATCAACCACTTTAGACTTAGGACACATCCTTAGTTTTGTTTATACATATACAATATATATGTTATGTTGGACTTTGAACATCTCATGGCATACATTAATCTCATGCCTGAAGCATGAGTTATATGTCTCATCCTTCTTAGAACTTCTAATTGTTTTGAGACAATCAAATTCCGTAAGGATATGCCATGATTTTGGAAATTAATCCATTCTGGAAGTGAGTTGAACTATTCAACACCTAGTTAACTTTGATTCAAACAATCAAAATCTTTAATCTATCATTATAGATCTTGTCTCCAAGAAAATTCTTAGCCCCACCAATCCTTCACTTTGAAAATTATTTCCATGTCAACCTCAGTAGAAGCAACATTGGAATATTCTTCTTAGTAGGCAGTATGTCAATCACATACAATATCAAAAAATGCATTGCTCCCACTGAACTTCTTGTAAACACAATATTATCTTTGGCACTTCCCAGTATATCAAACCTGTTTGATATCCTAGTCAAGAAGGTCAATGATTCTAACTCCTAGAAGCTTCCTTAAGACCACAGATGGTCTCTTGAAGTTTACAAGTATTCCAACAAAAGACTACTCAGTTGTGTCAAGTACACACCTTTCTTCAACTGCCTCAATCTTTGTTCTTAATTTCCCGACCAATAGGAAAAAATTTGAACAAGGATTAAGTAGCGGAGTTTCAGGTGATGATTATAGTGTTTTGTGTCTCTCGAACTTCAGTAAGTTCAAAACTCTCCCACTCTTTCTTTTAGAGAATAACATATTCTCTAAGAAGAAAGCATTTTGAGACACAAACACTTTCCTCTACAATAATTTGTAGAAGTGATACTCCTTTCTTTCAGAAAATGTTTCAAGAACCTCTTTTCTCTAGTGCTTCAGATAATCTTTATTCAGTAATTAGAGTTATGGTTAACTGCGTGTATCCCCAAAAGGTAATCGGCAATGTTGACTCAACCATCATTGATCGCACCATATCTAATAAGGTATGATTCCTCTTGGATACGCCATTGAGATGTCGTATTCCTAGAAGAGAGAGTTATGAAACAATTCCACGTACATTCTCTGGAATGGTCAGTGAAATCATGGCTCAAATACTTACCTCCTCAACCTTGTTGAAGGGTTTTGATTTTCTTGCCAAGTTGGTTTTGTACTTCACTTTGAAACTCTTTGAACATTTCGAAGGATTTGGACTTGTGGCGTTTTAAGTAGATATATCCATATCTACTAAAATCGTCACAGAAAGTGATGAAATAGTACCGTAAACCTTCTTCTAGCACTAGTGCTCACAGGCCCACATACATCAATATGTTTGCATCCTAATAAGTCATTAGCTTGTTCACCAATTCCAATAAGAGGTGATTTTAGTCATCTTACCCATCAGGCATGCTATATAAACATTGAACTTTTCAAAGTTTAGGTTTTCCAAAATCCTGCACTATGTAGTTTTTGAATGCATTTCTGATTAATATGACTTAAGCTTATAGTGCCAGAATTATGTTTCAATTGAGTCATTTGCTCAAACTCTTGGCTCAACCATTAGCATCCTTTCGATCGTATCTAGGTGCTCTTATTGTTTCGCCAAGACTACTTCATTTTGGAAATCTTCAAACTATTTTAACATTCCAGCTTCATATGAATCTCATAGACATGAATCACCATGTGTTATTTTATTCATATTTGAAGTAATCCATCCCTTGTACTTGTGCTCAATTGGACTACATACATCCATATGCATGAGTGTTTGTTGGCACATTCGCCCTATCTTGTAAAAGGTACAGTCATGCTTTGCAGGCATCACATGTTTCAAAGTCTTATAATTCAAAAGTCTATCACTGTGACGCTTCTGAATGTGCTCTGGTTTGCATTACTTAATAGATAGTTACAGGTTTTATGTTTGAACATGAGTTATTCCTTTTAAACCTTTTGGTTTCGATGTGTTGTGTGTGTTTATCCGAGATCCTCTCTCTAATTTGAGAGCTCGAAATCAAATTTCTATTTATAATGAGAACATAGAATCACCTATAAATTTCTCTTATAATTCTTGAGGATATGGATAAACAATCAACTCTTCATAAGAAGCTACAACTAATTGTATGTTCCTATTTGTAGGCTGACTCTCATCCTTCAAAGCACATCTACTTTGCTGTAGATCCTGCACATTTGCATAAATGTGAGGTTCACAGTTGGTATCTTATACTCAAAGTGGGTTTAATAAGGGTAGTGTGTTTCATATACGCATTTGCCTAGAATTGAAATCATATCTCAAGTCTTTCTTATAGTTATTCACGCTCCTAGTGTCATATATACATGATCTGGTTGGTAACCGGTTGCTGTCATTGGTTGGGTATGTACAACTGTTTGTCCTTACCTTTCCATTGACTTCTTGTCTTTGATAGATTTCTTTCACTAAAAGACTATCTTTGGTCACCAATCTTTTGGCTAAAGGGGATCTGAGGTTTCTCATGTTTCAAAATAGTCAAATTATTTCAGAACATGAGTGGCATCAATTGGCCTTTATCTACATTAACCGAGACTATCTGGCTATTGGTTTCATATTTGTCAACTTTAACTAGTTCGATAAACTTGTTTTTGAGTTGGTAATATTGAAATCTTCCTCTAATCTTCAAACATTTTGAAGTTAAAATTGTATGAATACTATGACATTACATGTATTCATTTGACTTGATTGACCTCTTAATATTGATGCCTAGCTCAATGTTATATCAAAGACATGTTTCTTTTAATCGCCTTTAAGACAATCTTGCGATGGCAATGCCAATTAAGGAATTGGTGTAATTGTTTTTCTCTTTCTCATGGAGTAAACAATATTTTATTGGTGGTGTATGTTTAAGTGAAAAGACATAAATAATTCTACGAGACAAGTTGGTTCATTTTAGTTATTATTCATCAAAATAAATTAAACTAATTTTAATTTCAAATCAAAACACTTTATCAACTCTCATTTAGTGTTTTAATTTACCAAGACCCACAAGACTCATGGGCTCAAGTGGACTTTGGCCCAACAAAACTCGATCCCATGTTATCTTTGGTGGATCATCTTATGATCGATCATTCAAAATGACTCTTGGCAAGAAATTTGTATCGAATACAATATCTCTCTTCCTCTGCTCTTGGCCCTAAACTATTTTGATAGCCAATTTGAATTGACCTAGCTCCCACCCTACTTATTAATGATGGACAAATAATTCGCTTTGTCTTTCTTTATTTATCCATCTAAGTGGTGTTTCGATAGGTTGAGCAATAATCCAATTTTGAGAGTCGGTTTTATTATCCTAAGCATTCAATTCTAGGTGAACTCTTTCGAAAAGCATAAAAGGCATAATAAAACATGCGATAACAAAATTAAAGCATAAATAAAACCCCTAGTATGACCACCTAGACTTAATCAACTAATTTAACTAAGCCTCGACAGTCTTCAAGAAAACCTTCTTGGGTCTTGCAACTTCATTGGATGGGCTCCCACTCGAATCACCACCTCTATTGCTGTTGGGCTCCCACTCAATTTGATGTCTCCAATTACAACCAATTTACAATTTGGACCTCACAATTGAGTCCTTACTTGAATTAAAAAATAAACTTGAATGAAATTTAAATTTAAAAATTTTATTCAAAGACGGTACGCAGACCGTATTTCACCCAACCCGGTACGCAGACCGATAAAACAGATTATCTATGGCCATACTAGAAGCACATGCAAACATGTAATATTGCAATAATTATATCAAATATAACACATGCTTAAATAAAAAATTATAAAGACATATATATAACTGCAATATAACACATAAGGAAATAAATACTAAATAAAATTTCCTAAAGGTTTGCATGATTACTAAAATAAACAAAATCCAAATTTTATCTTAGTTACCTAAACAGATTTAGGATTTTATACCTATACATACAAAATACTTGACTTTCTTAAAATCAAAGAGTCTAAAAGATACTATATCTTTCAAAAAAAAAATATTGTAAGTTTCCTAAACTTTACAAAATAATAGATTTTATGCCTATTATCTGATTTAGTAGTAATAGGATTTAATAATTAATTTCTAAAATTAATTACAAACCCTAAAATACACGAATTCACCAAAACTGCTGGCAACACGGTCTGTGTTGGATCAACACGGTCCGTGTTGCTTCCCAGTTTCGGTTAATTTCGTGAATAAAAAAACTTAAATAAAAATATCATAACTTATCGAATTTAATAAAATTTCATATCATAGTGTTATCTAATAACCCAATATGAATATATTTCCAGAATTTTAACAATTTCTAAAAGATTGTTAAAATTTAGGGAATTAAACCTTTTAATTCTCCGTTTAAGAGGAAAATAAATAATAATAGTCCGATAAGTTTAAAAATCAAATTTTATAATTTTCCCTACA
This sequence comes from Portulaca oleracea, assembly GCA_029582165.1. NCBI lineage: Eukaryota > Viridiplantae > Streptophyta > Magnoliopsida > Caryophyllales > Portulacaceae > Portulaca > Portulaca oleracea. Next base: position 23,489,258 of record CM055872.1, read on the forward strand.
GTAAGTTCATCCAATTATGCTACTGTAAAAATTTCAGATTTTTATCAAATTTCGAAAATTAGAATAAAATTCAGAAAAGTAAACAATTATACTTTTCTTTTAATCTGAAAATTTAAGGAAAATTAGTAAACGATTTCGAAAATTCACGAAAATTTTACCCATAACAGAATGGTTATCCAGTAACCTACTGTAAAATTTTCAAAAAAGTTGCAAATTTCTATAAATATACAAAATTCAGAGAAGCAACAAATTTATTTCTCTGAGATCTGAAAATCTAAATTAAAAAATATAATTTAACCGAATAAATTAATGGAAAAACTTTTCCATAAAAGTATGGTTACCCAGTAACCTACTGTAAAAATTTCAGAAGTTTTACAAATTTATACAAATTTATAAAATTCAGAGAATTAAATGAATTTTAATTCACTTCAGATCTGAAAACTCAATTAAAAATTCATTTTAATTGGGAAAAATCTACAAAAATTATGGAAAGTCCACAACACTTCCAGACACCTCCAGTAAAAATTTCAGAAATGTTCAAGTTCGTTTGATATTTTATTTTGATTTTTTCATATTTACCATAAATAAACTAAATCAGAAAATTAATTCTATAAAACCCTATTTTGCGAATTTAAACCTATTTCATGTATTTCCTACTGTTTAACAACATTAAACGTGATTGCTTCTAAAACATTCAAAATTAAGTCGAGTTCATGCTATATTTAACAATTAAACAAACATAAAATCGATTAATTAAAGGCAATAAGAAATAAGCAATAACAAAGCATGAAATTTTACAACAAAATTTCAGATTTACTATCAAGAACATTAAAACCTTTCATAAAGATTAAAAATTTTAGGCATAAATCTATTCTAACATATTCATAATATAATTCAACTATTGACAAAATTAATTATGAATACAAGTACAATACTTTAGCATGCAATTGGTGGCTCTGATACCACTGATAGGTTTTAGATTATCTATTTCCTAAACAAATACAGATTAATTGGCGGAATATTATAACAGTTATAAACAATTAATCAACACAATTGCAGAGGCTTTAGTAATTATATCTGATCGCTAATTCCTGCTGAAGAAGAGGTTGACCTTCCAGATTCCAACGCTGAAACCCTCTACTGAAAAGTCCACGCAACACTCCGGAAACCCAATTGCTAGATCGACCCAATCGAGACGAATCTCAATCTAAGATGTATGTGAGATTGTTTCGGGAAACAGAGAATGTTTCCTGAAACTAGAACTGCAAACTAAAAGAGAGAGGAACTCAAGAAATCACCCTGGTATCTCTCTAAGAGTCTTAGGCAGTTGGTGTAGAATAATCTCTCCCAGAGACCCCTTTATATAGTATTTAGAAAACCTAGAGAAAGGGTTCAAAAAACCCTGAAGGGCCGAATTAAAACGACGGCGCGTTTTCTGGGCCCAACACGGTCCGTGTTGGACTCCAGAAGGTCCAAATAATCGGCCCATGGACACCACGGACCGTCGTGTCTCAACACGGACCGTGTTGGGTTAACGCGACCCGTGTTGGACCCAATTCGGTCCGTGTTGGGCTGATTTCTCACAGAAATCAATTTCCAACTTTTCTAAACGTGATACAATATCACTTAGGTTGCATACATTGTTCCAGGGCACTGACTTGTGTGACCCAGTAGGACCAAATAATATAGTTGTAATTAAACATATTTAATTACTAATTATAGAGGTCTCTAGTAAGACATATAATTACTATATTACTTTGGTTTAATCTCCGTGTATTGTCGGGACATTCCCAACACTAGCAAGACATATAATCACTATATTATTTTGGTTTAAACTCCATATATATCGAACATTGTCGCGACATTCCCAACAATCTCCCACTTGTCCCACAAGTGTTCGATTCCTTGAATTCCCTTGTCACTTACTGTCTCAAGTTCGGATATGGTAAGCTAAAGTCATCCTTATGTAAGACCCGAACGTTCCTCGATCTCTGAGTTAGATTCTGAAAAGCAGATAATCATATCTATTGATTTATCTGAACTCGGCCAAGCATTTTCAGTCCAATCTCACCAAGTGGCCAACGAGACAATTGTCCCTAACAGAGAAGACAATGCCATCTTGTTCAGATATATATTCTCACATGATCCAATCAGAACCTGCACGCCTTTATAGCCTCTTTATTACGAAAGGTGTTTGGCGCGCTCCAAAGTTACAACAGACCATGTAGTCTATGTATTGAACTCGGGATTTAGGAATTTTCCTTGAGTAGCGAGAGCTCTTATCACATTCCTAACTTAAAGAGTTCCCACTGCGGGTCAGTTCGGTAGTTGTTCTCAACATTACCCATGCGATTGATTAATGATTTCACCATATCACCATGATCATGAAACTCGATCATCACCTCAGTCCTACATGCTAATTGTGTTAAAATTATCATTGTCTCCACGTGATAATACAATTAGGAACCAGGTCGACCGTTGACCAGGACTAGCGTTATCAAGTTCACTTAATGGGGTTTCAGAAATTAAACCTCATCCAGTTTCCCATTTTGAATTCGTTAACCCTTTGGACATTTACACAATTCTAAACCACAATTGATGTAAAGTTTGAATCTTATTCTTATTGATGAATGAACAAGGTCATAATTCATGAACATTTCCTATAAACTTGACTTGTTCACATTCCGGAATATGGTTAATACATATTGCCCATGCATGACTAACATTCTCTAACTGCAATAGGTGTTTAGTCAACAATTCTTGCAATGAACCTCGCACATTTTTATATCATCTCCACTAACAACCTTTCGTATGGGGTGATATCTTCGGAACTCATGTTTGGATTCATAGTTAGCTTCAGTTCCTTTCCTTGAGAGATGAGTCCTATCAACAAAGGTTCATTCCTCTTACAAGGCTAGTACAACACCCAGTTCTAAAACGAACTTCACAATCCTAACAGTTTCTGTCGTAGCTTCCAAAGTCGCACCATATTTGTCTAATTTGTAGAATCAAATTCGTGTGATGTTAGGAACCTCTTCCAAATCACCTCAATACCACTCAAACAGATGTTATAATTTTCTCTAACCTTTCAGATAATCATACCTTCCTAACATAAATGTAGCATCAGTGTAACTCTTCACACTTAGTTGTTATCAACCACTTTAAACTAAGGATATAACCTTAGTTTTGCTTATACATATACACAATGTATATGTTATGTCGGGCTCTGAACATCTCGCGGCACACATTAATCTCATGCCTGAAGCACGAGTTATATGTCTCATCCTTTTCAGGCCTCCTGATTGTTTCAAGACAATCAGATTTTCTTGAGGATATGTCAAGATTCATGGAAATTAATCCATTTTTGAAGCGCGTTGAACTATTCAACACGTTATCAACTTTGATTCAACCAATCAAAATCAAAATCTTTAATCTATTATTATAGATCTTGTCCCAAGAAAATTCTTAGCGCCACCAATCCTTCACTTTGAAAATTATTCCCAAGTCAATCTCAGTAGATTGCAACATAAGAATCTTCTTCTCAATAGGAAGTATGTCAATCACATACAACATCAGGAACACATTGCTCCCACTGAACTTCTTGTAAACACAAAATATTTTAGCACTTCTTTGTGCATCAAACCTTTTAGCACTTCTTACTGCATCAAACCTTTTATCGCGCTATTTATCGCCTGAAGCACGAGTTAATAGCGTGTGTCCCAAAAGGTAACTAGTAATGCTGACTCAACCACCATTTATCGCGCCATATTTAATAGGTTGTGATTCCTCACTTCAGACTGACCATTGTGCCATGGTGTTCCCGGAGTAGAGAGTAGTTGAACAATTACACACCCTCTGGGATGGTTAGTGGAATCTTGGCTCAAATACTCACCTTCTCAATCTAATTGAAGGGTTTGGATTTTCTTGCCAAGTTGGTTTTGTACTTCACTTTGAAACTGTTTGAACATTTTAAAGAATTTGGACTTGTGGCGTATTAAGTAGACATATTCATATCTACTAAAATCATCACTGAAAGTGATGAAATAGTACGATAAACCTTCTTCTAGCAACAGTGCTCATAGGCTCACATACATCAGTATGTATGTATCCTAACAAGTCATTAGCTTGTTCACCAATTCCAATAAAAGGTGATTTAGTCATCTTTCCCATTAGACATGCTTCATAAAACATCGAACTTTTCGAAGTTGAGGTTTCTAGAAGTCTTGTACTATACAGTTTCTGAATGCATTTCTGATTGATATACCTAAGCTTGTTGTCCCAAAGATATGTTTCATTTGAGTCATTTTTTCAAACTCTTAGCTCAATCATCAGTACCCTTTTGATCATATCTGGGTGATCTCGTTGTCTTACCAAGACTACTTCATTATGAAAATCATTAAACTATTTTAACATTCCAGCTCCAAATGCATCTCATAGACATGAATCATAGTGTCTTATATGGTTCATCTTTGAAGATTTGAAGTAATATATCCCTTGTACTTGTGCTCAATGGTCTACATACATCTGTATGTATGAATGTTTGCTGGCACGTTCATACCTTTTCTTGTAAAAGGTACAGTCATGCTTTGCAAACATGACTTAATAAATAGTTCCAAGGTTATGTTTGAACATGAGTTCTTCCTTTTAAACCTTTCGATTTCGATGTGTTAAACGTCTTTATCCAAGATCCTCTCTCTCTAATTGAGAGCTTGAAATCAAATTTCTACTTATAATGAGAACATAGAATCACCTATAAATTTCCATCATAACTTTTGAGGAAATGGATAAACAACCAACTCTGCATGAGGAGCTACAACTGTTTGCATGTTCCTATTTGTAGGCTGACTCTCATCCTTCCAAACACATCTACTTTGTTGTAGATCATGCCATTTGCATAAATGTGATTTTTACAACCACTCAAAGTGGGTTTAATAAGGGTAATGTGTATAATATATATAGTTTGAAATCATATTACTACATTTGAAGTCCTCCTTATAGTTTGGACATTCATGCTTTTAGTGTCATATACCTTTGCAATAACATCATATATGATCTGTTGTTAAGCTATCTTTAATTGGGTATGTACAACTGTTTGTCCTTACCTTTCCTTTGACTTCTTGTCTTTGATAGATTTCTTAAATCTTATTTCCCCTTTTACTACAAGACTATCTCTGGTCGCCAACCTTTTGACTAAAGGGGGGATCTGAAGTTTCTCATGTTTTAAAATAATCAAACTGTTTCAGAACATGAGTGCCATCAACTGGCCCTTATCTAAGCTTAACCGAGACTATCTAGTTATTGGTTTCATTTTTATGAACTCTAACTAGTTCGTTGAACTTGGTTTTGAGTTGGTATACTAAAATCTTTTCTCTCATCGTCAAACATTTTGAGTTAAAGTTGCATGAATACTATAACATTACGTGTATCTATTTGGCTTGATTGACCTCTTAATATCGATGTCTAGCTCAATGTTATATCAAAAACATGTTCCTTTTATTCGCCTCCAAGACAATCTTGTGGTGACAATTCCAATTAAGGAATTGGTGCAATTGTTATTCTCTTTCTTAAGGAGAAAACAATATTTGATTAGTGGATGTTTGAGTGAAAAGACATAATTTGATTCTACAAGACAAATCGGTTCATTTTAGTTATTATTCATCAAAAGAAATTAAACTATTTTAATTTTAAATTAAAACACTTTATCAACTCTCACTGAGTGTTTTAATTTTAAACAAAACCTACAAGACTCATGGGTTCAATTGAACTTTGGCCCATCAAAACTCGAGCCCATGTCGCTTTTGGTGGATCATCTCATGATTGATCATTCGAAATGACTCTTGGCAAGAAATTTGTATCGGATACAGTATTTCTCTTTATTTGCTTTTAGCCAAAACCATTTTGATAGCTAATTTGAATTGACCTAACTCCCACCGTACTTATTACCGATAGACAAACAATTCGCTTTGGCGATATTATTTCCATGTAAGTGGTGTTACGATAGGTTGAGCAATAATTCAATTTTGAGAGTAAGTTTTATTATCCTAAGCATTCAATTCTATGTGAACTCTTTCGAAAAGCATAAAAGGCATAATAAAACAACATGCTATAACAAATTAAAGCATAAAATAAAACCCCTACTATGGCCACCTAGACTTAATCAAACTAATTTTAACTAAGCCTTGATAGTCTTCAAGTATTTCTTCTTGGATTTTTCAACTTCCTTGGATGTAGCTCCGACTTGGGTCAACATCTCCATTGTTCTTGGGCTCCCACTCAACTTGATGTCTCCAATTACAATAATTTTCAAAGTGGACCTCTGAAGAGTCCCGGGTTCCGTTCTCGTCTCTCGTGTCCTTTGCCAAGTGAGCCGCCTCAACCACAGTGAATCTCAAGGTACAATTCCCGGTGAAATCCGGAAACACAAGGGTAGTCTCAGTAATCCATTGGATGGGCTCCGAGGCCTTCTAAGGAGGCTCGTTTGTCCACCGACCCCCGGAGACCCCGGGACCGTACCGGTCCGTCCCGAGATGTTGAATTATGAGGTATCGGGGTTCGGGTTTTTGTTCTGGTTCAATATGGTACAAGTAGGAGCAGAACAAGTGTCGGTCCGGGCTTGTAGCGCCCGCCACACTGTGGGCAGGCACCGTCGTGCCCGCTACCCCGTCTATCGCACCCGTGATGCCTTGGGTCGGGAGTGAATTTTGGAGCTCCGCTGCTAACGGCTGCCAGCATCCGTTCTAGGGAGTTGAGTTGTCTTGCCAATGGAAGACGCTGTTAAGGGCCGGGAAAAATGGGACATCGCCCCCTTCAACATTTGGTCAGTCGCGCTCGCGACCAAGCTGTAACGCCCGCAACACCTGCTGCTGTTGCTGCTATTGCTGCTGCATCGTTGCCCCGTCGCGCCCGCGACCAAGGCGTAGCGCCCGCGAACGCTTTGATTTTCTGCCGGATTTTGTAACCCAAAACGACTGTGTTTTGGTGTTTTAATGCTTTGTATAAATAACCATTTGCTTTATTTTCTGGGCAGAACACATGGAGAATGAAATGAAGTGTTAAGAGTGCTCTCTAAGCCTCTCCCTAAAAATCTTGTTTACTTTATCGAATCTATCTTTGGTGGTGTTCAAGTCATTTATTTAGTGATTAATGGTGGTTTTATCCTATTTAATCATGGTGGGATGTTAGGCTAAGGTTGTGGACTCTCCTTGCCAAGGTCATATCCAAACCCTAAGGTGTTCAACATCTTCTTCCTTTGATTTTCTTCAAAAACTCAAGCATTCATCATCCCCATCACGACGGTAACACTCCATTTGGTATGAGAGCTTTCGTTTTTCATTTAGCTTGAGTTTGTTCATTGTTCTTGATATTGTTGTTCTCTAGTGTTCGATTTTGTGAGTTGTATGCACCTATTGGTGTTCTCCACCCCCTGTGCGATCAAAGTGTGTTGGAATACATTGTATTGTGTTTGTATTTGGTGTTGTTGACGCATTGTGGAGATTTGAGGAGAAGTTGTAAAATGGTGCACGAAAGGTGTTCGATGAAATGTCTAAGTGAGAAAAATACAAAGAACCCTTAGCCAAACACTAGCCAACTACAAAAGAACCCCCAAACTGCACAAAATACCCCAAACACAAATCGTCCTTCACCTTTTCTCTCGGTATGGACGGAGAAGTTCACTTCGTACGAGAGGAATCAAGCCACCGGAGTAGCCCTCGAGCTGTATTTGTCGAGAACCGACTCACCTCCATTGAGAATCAGTACTCCACTATCGAGCGGGCTCTAAGTGTTTTACCTGTACCTGAGATTACATTTACCCTACCTGAGATTTGCGGTAATAATTTTTACACACCCCACATTTGTGAAATAATTTTTACCTTACCTCACAATAGCTCTAAGTGTTTTATATCCAACCTGAAGTTTGACGTAATAATTATTACACACCCCACTTTTGTTAGATAACTTTTACCTTACCTCACATAAATTGTAAGTGATTTTTACACTACTTGAGGTTTGTTGTAAGTGTTATTGCAACACTACAACATAACTAGGATATCACGACTTAACAGAGCAATCGATATCGTATTGGACGCAGAATTTTTTCGCGCGACCGATAACTTATATAATGAAGTGTTTAGCTAGGAGTAGGGGTATTCTTTATTTATCACTTTATTTTTTACTGTGAATAACTTAAATCATGATGTATGAATCAATAACTAGCTATGTATGGGTAGATTCACACTTTGGTGGAAACGACAACTACGAAAAGTTTTAGGATTGATCTACATGATCGGCAGTGCAGAGGGTAGTAAGGGAGGAATGAGAGGTTAAGGAAAGTTTAATGGAACATAGCTGATGGAGACTGAGATTTCATTGTAGATTACTTCATGTTTGGTTCCTAGGATGACATTTCATGACATTCAAATGTTGTTTTGGATTCTAGATCTTCAGTAGCAAAGGTGGAAATCGAAGATCTAGATTTTCAGTACCACTTATTGTCATAACAAGTAAAAATCAATTACAACTATTGTGAGGTAGGGTAGAAATTATTTCACAAAAGTGGTTTGTATAATAATTAATACGACAAACCTCGGGAGGATAAAAAACACTCAAAGCTTATGTGAGGTAAGGTAAACATTATTTCACAAATGTGGGGTATGTAAAAATTATTACAGCAAATGTCAGATAGGGTAAATGTAATTGACTCCTCTTCGGGACCTTGCGGCCCAAGTGAACAACATGGTCGCGCAACATCAAGGTCCACCCCGAATTGAACGTCGGAGGCGCACCCTAAGTCCTATCCATCCTCCTCCTACCTTTGAATCGAGTGACGATGATGGAGGTTCTCCACGACGTCGTCCTCATCGGGAGGTGTATGCTAGGCCTCCTCGTGACGACTTCTAACACGTCAAAATTGACATCTCTGAATTCAACGGTTCCAATGATCCTGACAAGTACCTTGAATGGATCCAAATGATGGATAGGATCTTTGAAACCAAGGAATACAATGATGAGAATGCGTTTAAGGTTGCTAGACTAAAACTCACCAAAGCCGCCTCGCTTTGGTTTGAAAATGTGAAAGCGCAACGGGCTCAAGAAGGTCGGGTGAGAAATTACTACTTGGATGCGACTCAAGCAAATAATGAACCACCGTTTCTTGCCCAACACATACAAGCAGGATGTCTTGAGGAAGCTCTAGGCTCTCACCCAGGGCAAGCGGTCTGTGCGCGACTACATTCAGGAGTTCGAGCAACTCCTCATCAAAAGCGACCTTCAAGAACCTGAGGAGCAAACGATGATACGATTCTTGAACTGGTTGGATTCTTCAATTGCCAAGAAGATCAAGATACAACCCAATCATTCCTTGGATGAAAAGGCTACTTCCAAACCGGCACCAAGAACCTACTTTCCACCGCCTTGTCGGCCCCCTCCTTATTTGGGTATTCCAAAACCTAGTGAGACACCCAAGTTCCCTTCGACACCTCGTACTGACAAAGGAAAGGGACTTGTTATGGCGTCTCCAACGAATCCATCTCGCCTCATGGAGGGTAGAAAGTGCTTTAAATGTCATGGATATGGACACTACCAAGCAGATTTCCTGAACCGACGGACCTTGACTCTCAAGGAGGTCCAGGATATTGACGAGGAGCTTCAAATGGCACAGGAGGAGTCCGAACTGGTTTTCAACGAAGATATGGAGAGTGATGATGAGGATGCCGCCCCCACACCATATGTACAGGGTGACGCTCTTGTCTTGAGAAGGGTTTTGCAAACTCAAGAAGCCCCTCTCGATAAGCTCCAGCGGGAAATGATCTTCCAATATCGGTGTTTCGTGGGAGGCAAAGTTTGCAACCTTATCATTGACGGTGGAAGCTGCACCAGTGTCGCTTCTACATTCATGATTGAGAAGCTTAACTTTCCATTATTACCGCATCCTCGGCCGTATTCTGTCAAGTGGCTCAACGATCAAGATGGCATCAAGGTAACTAAACAAGTCATAGTGAATTTGTCTTTTGGTGCTAACTATGATGACTCTATTGTTTGTGATGTTGTTCCTAAGAGAGTATGTCATATTGTTGGGTCGACCATGGCAATTCGACAAGCAAATTGTGCACAACGGGTTGAAAAAACACCTATACATTTACCCATATGGGCAAGAGGGTTAAGCTACTCCCGTTAGCTGCACATGAAATCACATCTCCAAAACCCGGGTGGGAAGTGAGGAGCCCAAACACATGAGTGAAACATGGGTTGAGAGAGCTCTAAACAAGGGGAAGGTCATTTTTGCCTTACTCCTCTTAGAAGAAAACAAAAGTGAGGTAGAGAAACCCCTACACCCTCTTGTCGCCCCTCTTGTTGCCAAGTTCGGAGACGTCTTTCCCGATGATCTACTGTCGAGTCTTCCACCTATTCGGGGCATCGAGGACCAGATTGACCTTATGCCCGGAGCACCACTCCCCAACAAAGTGGCTTATCGATGCGACCTGTAGGAAACCAAGGAGCTATCAACAACATCAGCGCCAAGTATCGGTACCCCATCCCGAGACTATATGATATGCTTGACGAGTTACATGGTGCGTGCGTCTTTTCCAAGATCGACCTTCAGAGTGGCTATCATCATATTCGCGTGAGGGAAGGAGTTGAATGGAAGACAACTATCAAAACTAAGGGTGGTCTGTATGAGTGGCTCGTCATGCCATTCGGGCTCTCCAACGCCTCTAGCACGTTCATGCGACTCATAAACGAAGTTTTGAGGCCGTTTATCGGCAAATTCGTGGTGGTTTATTTCGACGACATCCTTGTTTACTCCAAGAGTGAAGCGGAGCATCTTTCACATTTGGAGTCCGTTTTCCAGGTTCTACGACAACAGAAGCTCTTCGGCAAACTTGAGAAGTGTTAATTTTGCACTCCCCAAGTCATATTTCTTGGGTACATCGTTTCCGACCTAGGTATTTCCATGGACCCCTCGAAAGTGGAAGCCATTCATTCATGGCCTTCTCCCTCCACTATCATGGAGGTGAGAAGCTTCCGCGACCTTGCTTCGTTCTACCGCCGGTTTATTAAAGGGTTTAGCACCCTCACCGCCCCTATCACCGAGTGTATGAAGAAGGGCACCTTTGAGTGGACTCGAGCAGCCCAAGGGGCCTTTGAGAAGCTTAAGGCTCGACTTTGTGAAGCTTCGGTGCTTGCTCTCCCAGACTTCTCACATGTCTTTGAGGTGGATTGCGACGCTAGTGGAGTGGACATTGGGGTCGTCCTCATGCAAAATCAACGCCCCATCGCTTACTTCAACGAGAATCTCAGTGGGTCACGGAAGAATTACTCTACCTACGACAAGGAGTTCTATGCCCTTGTTCGTGCCCTTGACCATTGGTCCCACTACTCGAGGCTTAACTAGTTCGTGCTTCATTTCGACCATGAGGCTCTCAAGTATTTGAACGACCAACACAAGCTTAACACGCGTCATGCAAAGTGGGTGAAGTACCTTCAAAGCTTCAACTTCTTGGCTAAACACAAGAAGGGGAGCGTCAACGTGGTTGTCGATGCACTTTCTAAGAGACATTCTCTTCTTTCGGTGGTTGAAGTAAGGGTCCTTGGGTTCCAACACTTGCGAGAGTTTTACAAGGAGGATGAGGACTTCAAATTACACCTCGATGGTGGTGATGGCTCCTGTGTGCTACAAGACGGGTTCCTTTTCAAGGGAAACAAATTATGTGTGGCCAAGTGTCCTTTAAGGAAATTGTTGGTGCGAGAGGTTCACGGAGGTGGTTTTGCCGGTCATTTAGGCATCAATAAGACCCTCGACATGCTAAAGGAGCATTTTTATTGGCCAAGGATGGGAGGAGACGTGCACGATGTGATCTCCAAGTGTGTTACGTGCCATCATGCTAAAAGCCAGTTTCACTAAGGGCTTTATACTCCTCTCCCCCTTCCGAATGGCCAATAGAAAGATTTGAGCATGGACTTCATAGTGGCTCTTCCTTGAACCGTGCGTGGAAAGGATGCAATCCTCGTTGTTGTGGATCGATTCTCCAAGATGGCGCACTTCGTCGCTTGTGAGAAAACCGACGACACCACCCACATCGCTAATCTCTTCTTCTGGGAGATAGTGAGGTTGCACGGTGTTCCAAGGACCATTGTTTCGGATCGTGATACGAAGTTCATGAGTCATTTTTGGAGGTCCCCTGGAAGCTCCTTGGAACGAAGCTCCTTTTCAACACGTCGCATCACCCTCAAACGGACAGTCAAACTTAGGTGACCAAGAAGGCCCTCACTACCTTGCTTCGAGGTCTTGTGAGCAAAATTCTACGGGATTGGGATGCTAAGTTGTGTCATGCCGAGTTCGCGTACAACCGGGCTCCGTCCTTCGCCACAGCACGCTCGCCTTTCGAAACTTGCTACGGGGTGAATCCTATCACCCCCATCGATCTCCTTCTTCTTCCTTTGGAGACTAGGGTGAGTTTTGAGACGAGTGAGAAGGAAGCTAAGATTCAAAAGCTACATTGACAGATCCGAGAGAAGATCGAGAGGACTAATGAGCTCTATAAGTCCCGAGTCAACAAGTATCGCCGGAACATCACCTTCAAACCCGTGGGCTTGATTTGGCTCCATTTGAGGAAGGAACGATTTCCTTCGCGAAGAAAAAGCAAGCTCATGCCGAGGAGTGGAGGACCATTCAAGGTGTTGGAGAAAATAAATGATAATGCCTATAAGCTCTATCTTCCGGGAGATTTGGGGGTCTCCTACACGTTGAACATTGGCGATCTATCAACCTACATTGAAGACGACGAACCCAAGGCGGATTTTAGGGCAAATGCTCTTCCAGAAGGGGAGGATGAAGAGTCCCGGGTTCCGCTCTTGTCTCTTGTGTCCTTTGCCAAGCGAGCTGCCTCAACCATGGTGAATCTTGAGGTACAATTCCCCGTGATATCCGGAAACACAAGGGTAGTCTCGCCCATCAATTGGATAGGCTCCGAGGCCTTCTAAAGAGGATCATTTGTCCTCCGACCCCCAGAGACCCTGGTTGTGTATCGGTCCGTCCCGAGATGTTGAATTTTGAGGTACCCGGGTTCGGGTTTTTGTTCCGGTTCATTATGGTACAAGTAGGAGCAGAACAAGTGCCGACCTAGGCTTCTAGCGCCTGTCACACCGGCTGTCGCGCCCACGACGCCCTAGGTTGGGGGTGAATTTTGGAGCTCCGCTCCTAACCGCTGGCAGCATCTGGTCAACTGCTGTCAGCGTACGTTCCAGGGAGTTGAGTTCTCTTGCCGATGGAAGACGCTTTCGAGGGCCGGGAAAACGGGGACAACGCCCCCTTCAAGATTTGGTCAGTCGCGCCCGCGATAAAGCCGTAACGCCTGCGACGCCTGCTGTTGCTGCCGCGTCGCTGCCCCATCGTACCCGCGACCAAGGTGTAGCGCCCGCGAAGGCTTTGATTTTCTGCCAGATTTTGTAACCCAAAACGACTGTGGTTTGGTGTCTTGATGCTTTGTATAAATACTCATTTGTTCTATTTTCTGGGCAGAACACATGGAGAATGAAATGAAGTGTTAAGAGTGCTCTCCAAGCCTCTCCCCAAAAATCTCGTTTACTTTATCCAATCTATCGTTGATGGTGTTCAAGTCATTTGTTTAGTGATTAATGGTGGTTTTATCCTATTTAGTCATGGTGGGATGTTAGGCCAAGGTTGTGGACTCTCCTTGCCAAGGTCATATGAAAACCCTAAGGTGTTCAACTTCTTCTTCCAAAACTCAAGCATTCATCATCCCCATCACGACTGTAATGCTCCAACCTCTCACAAAGAGGGTTTACATGAATTAAAATAAACTCAACTGAATTCAAGTTTAATTAATTCAATGACGACATTTAATACAATGACGACATGTAGGTCGTATTTCACCCAACCCGATACGTAGACCGGTAAAACCGACTATCTATGACCATACTAAAAGCACATGCAAACAAGCAATATTGCAATAATTATATCAAATATAACACATACTTTAAATAACAAATTATGAAGGCATATTTAATTGCAATATAGAACATATAAGGAAACAAATACTAAATAAAGGTTCCTAAATAGTTTGCATGATTGACAAAAATGACAAAATTACAAATGTTATCTTAATTACTTAAACAGATGTACGATTTAGGGAATACCTTTACATACATGTTACTAAATTTTCATATAATTAAGTATTCCAAAAGATACTATATCATTTAAAATTGCAAGTTTCCAAAACTTTACAAACTCTTATAAGATTTTATGCCTAACATCCTATTTAGTAATAGTAGGATTTGATAATTAATTTCCAAAAATTAATCCCTAACCCTAAAAGGCACGTTTTCACCAACACTGTTGGCAACACGGTCCGTATTGCTTCCCAGTGTCGGTGATTCCATGCATGAAAATGTAAATAAAATATCAGCCAATTTTAAAACTTACCAACACTATAATTCTTATATCATAGAGTTATCTAATAATTGTAGACACCGGGATTTGCATCGACAAAACTCAGCAAGTCATTGGGCGGATATCAAAATGAGTCATCGGGCCCACAGAATTAACGAAGCAGGCCCAATAGATCAAATTGGCCCACTTGGAAGGCTCAAAGGCCACTTAACTTATGCAAGATCACATCCTGAACCATCACGAGAATCCAACCCATGAAATTTCACAAAAGCCACATAGCCATTGGAATTAAACACTCGGTCCATTGCTGAGTGCCAAGTCAGCAATCCGTGTACTTAATTCTCATAGGTCGCTTAGCCTTTGTGAATATCTTCAAATTTGGCGCCAGAATTCCCAATCACATCCCTTGATCTTTGCCCTTGCATTTGACCTCGGATTGACTTGGATATGATCAAAGGCCGCATGACCTTTAGTCTTGCATGGGAGGCATGATTTTTGGGACGTGTTCCCTCGTCCTTCCATCTTCATCCCTCACCTCTCCACCTATAAATACCTCATCATTTTCACTCATTCATCACCAATTATCATCGTCATTTTACCAAAACTTTCTCCATATTCTTTCATTCTCTCTAATTTTCTCACATAATCACCCTCATTATCACCACATAATCATCCATACACCACCCTTCTCACCACTCTTATACTCATCCTTTCACTCAAGTTCCGAACCGAGGTCAACTCAAGGGATCAATCTTCATTTCCATCTTACCCACTATCTAGCAAGGTTTGCCTTTCTTTACTATTGTTGTATTTAATTATGTAATTTGCGCTTAAATTCCTTGTACATTATTTTTTAAAGAAAACCTCATTATTTTAACGTTGCATGTTTGACAATATAACATTGTGAAATCTATTAAACTTATCCCCGCTTTTTTAATTTCAAGTTCGATTATAGTAGAGTCTGTTTTCAAACAAGCAAATTCGAGAATTATTTTAATTCTCGAATTCTTAACCTTGCCCCCGGACATAGAATTCGGGTTCGTAGACTGGAGTCATCTTTATTTTATTTTGGTTTGTCGATTTCCTTAAATCGGCTGGCGAATCTTTATTCCTTTATGATAAGTCATTTTTATATAGAGTTTATAGGGTTCAAATCATGTCAGTTTCATGCCTTTTATACCCGATATCTCGTATTTTTATAGCAATTTCTGTGATTTATACGCTTGTTCGCGAGTTTGGTATGTTTGGCAGGAATTGGTGAAATTATATCGAAAGCATGAAAATTTGGAGGAAGAATACCAAAAATCAAAGAAATAAAAAAAATAAGTTGAAGAAGGAGAGAAGAAGAATGAAAGAACGGCCCAAATAACATGATCCAAGACTAGCTGAGGTGGAAAGGCAAGGCGCAGGCAGCGTTTTTAAAACGCAGCCAACGCCTTGTCCAGAAAGTTTGGCGACCAAAGAGAACCAAAACGCAGGCCGCGTTTTGGAGGCGCAGCCAGCGCCCACTCACGGAGAACTTCGCGTTTTGGGCAAAACGCAGCTAGTGTTTCCAAAACGCAGGCCGCGTTTTGTGCCCTAACCCAGCCCTATAAAAGGGGTTTGACGATCGTCGTTTTGGGGGCGTCTTCAGCGAACGATTTTTCTTCAGTTTACATTAGTTTCAGAGAGATTTTTAGGTAGCTTCTAGAGTAGATTTAGATCAATTTATTTACAGTTGATTCCAAAAGATTGTTATTAGATTAGATTATTGTTAGTGATTGAAGAACACGAAAGAGATCGATTCCGCCAATTCGAACACGGTTTATTTCTATTCTTCTTTAATTCTTTCTTGTTGTTATTCAGATTTTGTGATGTTTACTTTTAGAATTATGAGTAGCTAATTTCCTTTGTTTGGGGGATAAACTCGATGTCAATCGATTGAATTTGAATACAGTCTCGGTGTTAGGTTATCCTTTTATTCGTTTAATCTGCGTGTAATGTATGTCATGGTAATTTGACAATAGAACGACAGTTTGAGTCTGTCCCTGGTTTAAGATTCTTGACAATAGAACGACAGTCTGAGTCTTGAATCGGATTGCGTAGATTGAATAGGTTAGAAAATAGTTAGACATAATGATTCTTTTCTAGGGTCAATTTATAATCAATTCTTATCCTTGATTAATCTAAAAATAATGTTTAGGTTAATCATTGTAACTCACCTAGGATCGAAAGATCGAAGTGATAAGGCCTAGCAAGATTATAGACCCCGAATTATCTTGTTACCTGCATCGGGATTGTTGATGATTTGATTAATTGACTAGAGTGGACTCTCATGAATGCTTTTAATTAATTGATAAAACCCTAAAAATTCTTGCTTTCTTAGTTTAGTTTAGAAATCCTTACCACAACCCCTGGATCGACCTAGCATTCTTTATAGTGAACTAGTTCAGTGCGTGGTTGAACGCAAATCCCTAAGAGAGAACAATATTTTATTACTACACAAACCCGTACACTTGCGGTACACAGACACCTATATATTTTAGGTCTGTCAAGTTTTTGGCGCCGTTGCCGGGGATTTGTTTCCCCAATCGCCTTTGGACGAACGCGCTCTGGGTGACTAGGTTATTTAATTTATGTTATTTTTCTTTATTTTTCTTTATTACGCTTGGTGTTCTTGTTTTTGTCTTTTTTAGGTTTATGCAAAAAGATTTCTCTTTCGAGTACGATCCTGAGATCGAACGCACACTTCGAGAGAGAAGGAAAAGAGCAAGACTTGAGAAAGAATTTCAAGAAAATCAAGAAACAGACGAAGAGGAGCTAGAAGCGGAATCGGAAAAAGAAGAAGAGATGGGAGAACAACGACCAAAGACATTCGGGCAGTATCTTACTCCCAATGTCACCAACCCGCAATCAGTAATCAACGTTCCCACCATCCAAGCAAACGACTTCGAGCTACGTCAATCATTGATCAACATAATGTGAAAATCACCATTCCATGGGTTGACTAACGAAGATCCGAACTGACATCTGCGACTCTTCCGTCAAGCTTGTGACACTTACAAGGCCAACAACGTGTCGGAGGACGCCGTCAAACTACGTCTCTTCCCGTTCTCGTTGGAAGGTAAGGCGTGGGAGTGGCTCGATTCACTTCCACCAAATTCAATCACAACGTTCGACTGGCCAGCACCTTTTTGGCGAAGTACTTTCCTCCAAGCAAGCTCACTAGCCTAAGGAATCAGATTTCTACATTCACACAAGAGCTGGATGAGTCACTATACGATGCTTGGGAAAGATTCAAGGACATTCTCCGACAATGTCCTCAGCATGGATTCGAACCTTGGGTTCCTGTCCAATCCTTCTTCAATGGAGCGAATGAATCGACAAGAGGAAGCATCCTCTCTGCAGCTAGAGGCGATCTTATGGACAAAACTGTGCCTCAAATCACAAGTCTGATCGAGCATATGGCGAACAACTCTTATCAATGGTCTAAACCCTGCCCAAACGCGGGAGGTAAGTTTAATGTTGATGTAATTTCTTTATTGTCATCTAAACTTGATTCTTTAACGCAAAAAATGGACCGATTAAGTTTGCCATCCAACCCTCCGACCTGCAATGTCTGTATGTCGACCGAACATGAAACTTTTACTTGCCCTACAGGTGGAGTTAGTAATGAACAAGTCCAATAGGCCAATTATATTGGCAATCCTAGACAGAATTATGACATGAATTCTAACACTTACCATCCTGGGCTTAGAAACCACCCTAATTTTTCCTATAGGAATGACAATCCCACTGGTCCTCTTGAAGGACAAGGACAGGAAAAGTATGTTCCCCCACCTCAAAGACCACCTCAACAAGGACCTCCCTGAAAGTCTAATTTAGAAACCATGATGGAGAGTCTTATCGCAAGACAACAGAAACAGGAAGGTGTTATAAAAGACCTAATGCAAAAGGTAGAGGCTTTAGCAACCCACAATAAGATTTCAGAAAATGAGATCGCCAATTCGGCAACTCCCTCTACTAGTTTACCACCTCAACCTGTCCCTAATCCGGAGCCCAATGTAACGCTATAACCTACGAGGAAGTGAACTTTGAGTGTGAACCCTTAGGAGAGCATATTTTACATAGGGTAGTCAAGACCGAACCTAAACCAGACCTGTTAGAGAGAACTAAAAACCCCTCAATTATGCACTGTGTGATACGGGATCTGAGGTGAATATTTTTCCTAAGTCTTACCTAAGGAAATATGAACATAGGGAATTAAGGGTGACTGACAAGATTCTTCGTCTAGCAGATAAAACCCTTAGAAAACCTCTAAGGATCTTACATGACACTCCCTTCCAAATAGGAGAGCATATTGTTCCTGTCGATTTCTTGGTACTAGATACAGGAGAAGATCCAGAATCGGAGATTATTCTAGGGAGGGCCTTCCTTTCAGCTGTCAATTGCAAGATGGATATGAGGAAAGGCACAATGATCATCGAGCTAGGAATGTCGATGACAGAATACGAAGTATGAAAAGGCAAGTTGGTTAAGAGACACGTTCCAAAAATAATTCATGATGAAGGAGATCCGGTTCCAAAACGGATCAAGGACCCCGATGAGTAGGGTCCATAACGTCGAGCTAACGACGTTAACCAAAGCAACCCCGGGGAGGTACACTATTATCTACATATTTAGTCCTCCCCACTTTTTATTTTATTTTCAGTTCAATTATTTTAGCTTTCACTTTATGATCCCTAGCAATTTTATTTTTATTTTGAAGTTTACTAATATTTTTCTTTTAAGTATGTAGAGAAAAAGGAAGAAATTCGAGAAATTCATGGCTTTAATTGAACTTTTTTCCTAACCTAATGAATTCTATGTTGGTAGATGTTTGTATGGAATTTTGATGTGTCAAATTGAAGGGAAAATAAGGAGGAAACAAAGAAAAGGGAGAAAATTAAGTAAAAATTTGCAAAAATCGAGCTGCTAGCATCAGGTAGGAAAACGCAGCCAGCGTTTTCCAGGCGCTGGCTGCGCCTCAGCCAGAGACTTCAGGTACGCAGTTTTTACAAAACGCAGGCCACGTTTTGAAAACGCGTGTCGCGTTTTGCCTCTTGCCCAGAAATTTTTGCCCGCCTTTTAATTTAGTCGGCCCCTTTCCCTTTCTTTCGAAACAAACTCTCCCCTTCTTTTGCCCTAACTCCCGATGTACCTCACCCCCAAACGCGACCAGCGCACCACCTGCGCCAATGACCTCCACGCCGCCGTCGACCCTCGTCGGCGCCGGAACCACATACCACTTTCCTCTCTCTTTTATCTTCTCACTTGCACTCTAACACTTTGAGTCTTCAAACTCCATTCCTCTTCAAACTCAAGGTATGGAATTCTCAACTCTTCTCCTTGTTCTTTGATTATACACTTCGTTCTTGGTATGATTTTGGTTGAATACTTGAGTTTATTGAGTGATATGTTCAACTTATACCAATTATTATGTCCTAGATTCAAATTTCTTGAATTAGGTTTGAATTCTTGGATTGATTTCTTGATTAGGGCTTGGTTTGAGTTGGATGATATTTAATCTTTTTGTTCGAGAATTGAGAATT
This sequence comes from Portulaca oleracea, assembly GCA_029582165.1. Classification (NCBI taxonomy): domain Eukaryota; kingdom Viridiplantae; phylum Streptophyta; class Magnoliopsida; order Caryophyllales; family Portulacaceae; genus Portulaca; species Portulaca oleracea. Next base: position 23,509,238 of record CM055872.1, read on the forward strand.
ATGTTGTTGGATGTGTTTAGAGAGCAATGTGATGTTAAAATTGAGGAATTTAGGTCTAGGTTTTGGTTGTGATTATGTTGTGGTGTTATACTCTGTTTTTAGTAAGGATTTAGGTTAGATATATATTGATTTCAATCCCTAGTATCAAATAAGCATGGGGGATTGATCGTACTAAGTTTATATGTTATGCACATGCTTATTTGATATCTAGGATTTATCTTGGTGATTTTACTGATTTTTGTGAGTGTTTTTAGATGGTGAGAACTAAGAATCCTAGCTTCTCCGGACCACCGGGAGATGATGACGAAGTCGGAGGCAGTCGGAAGCGAAAAGCCACGGCACCGGAGAAAAGAAAACAGAAAGTCGCGCCTTCAAAAGACTCGAGAGACCCAAACCCCTTTAACTTTGAAGGGGACGTCAAGAAAAGGTACTACTCCCTCTCCAAAAGAGCCCTTGTCTCCACCAAATATATCCATGAACCTTTCTTGCGTAGTTGTGGTATGTTGGATGATGTTGATTGGATGTTAGGTCGCTGCCACATGACCAACATAGCTAGGTTAGGAGAGCCGACCTATAGTACCCTTGAATTCTTGTCGACCCTAGTTGTAAACCTCCAAGGGAGGGATGGGTGTATTCGTTTCCAGCTTTTGGGGGTAGAGAGGAACATGACCGTATCCCAATTTACTCGCGCCTTTGGTTTTCCTGAACGCACATGTAGGGATTCATCCCTTACACTCATAGAGTGGGACGGGAGGAGTTTCTTTTTCAGAATTTCTGGTTTTGACAGTTGGGACCCTAGCAACACCCCCGCGACCTTGATTAGGAACCCCGTATTGAGGTATGTCCACCGCATACTCTCTTGCGGTATCTTCGGGAGGCCCGCTAGCTCAAACAAAGCTACCCGGGCTGATTGCTACATGTTGCATTCCACGTTGGACACCGACCCTCGTGCCGACCCAACAGCTATGCTAGCCGACCATCTTTCTAGTGTCACCACCTCCACCAACAAGCGCATTGCCGTAGGGGGCTACATTACGCACCTTGCACGCCAATTCGGCTTTAGGCCACCTAGGAACCCCACTAACCTAGTCCCAGGTAACTTATTCTTGGATGGGGAGCAGTGCAATTTCTTTGGCTTGTGTAAGTTTGACAAGGACTCGCGTTATCTCTGGGTCTATCCCAACAACGCTAGGTTTTCCCGTGCCTAAGCCCCACACCTCTCCCCAAGTTGTTGAGAATTTAATGTGGATGCCTCCCTTCCCCGAGTTCAACCCCGAACCAGAACCAGAAATCCACCTTAACCCTCAACCCGAACAACCCAACCAGACTATGAGGCGCGCTTTCGCGACCTCCAAACCTCCATTGACCAGACCGAACACCGTGTCAACGATTTAAGGGATATCTTTGTTGAATATAGGGGGCAATCTGACCTCCGATTTGACCGTCTCAACGAGTCAATCGCTAACCTCACCGGCCTTATTCAGGCCATGTTCCATCGAGCCTCACCACCACCAGGACCGAGCCATACCGACCCTTCCGCACCGACCGAGGATCCCTGATCCTTGGCTAACGCTTACCCTTTACCATTATCTTCTACATTGAGGACAATGCAACATCTGAGCACGGGGGGGGGGGGGGGGGGGTTTAAAAATATTTTTGCTTGCAAATTTTTCTTATTTCTCTGTTTTTTGTTTATTTTTCAAATTTTAGTGTGATTTCTCTTATTTTTGTGTGTTTCTTTTATTTGCTTGTTTCTAGTATGTTTTCTAGTTTCTTAAGTTTTTCTTCTAATTTTTTCTTTTAATTTGCATCCACCTAGTTTGCATTAGATAGAAGCATGTAGTTTTTCCTCTTTCTTTTCGTAGTTTGTTTCTTTTTCTTTTTCTTTCTTTTGCATCCACCTATTCAAAAATCCAAAAAAATTCAGAAAAATCAGGAAAAAAGACCAAAAAAATTTGAAAAGACAAAAATAAAAAATATAGGATAGGATTAGGATTAAAACCGGAAGCACCTTCAGTGATGATTTGTAAACCTTTCTTACTTTCAGTTTAGCTTGGTTCGCTTAGAAAAGTCTGGATTAGATCTCAAAAGTTTTTGAAACCTTTTCCTTCAAATCTTCTGATTTTGAGACAAGTTATGAAAGTTGTATCTTACTGCTTTGACTATCTTAGAAAGTATAAATGTGAGTGCCGCAAATCTTTGGGCTAAGTTTAGTTGATTGAGCCCCATCCGTGAGTCCACATTGCCTAAATTTTGAATTGACCACTATTATCAATTCCATATTCCCTGAGTGACTCACCCATTAGTTGCATCTCTAGAACTTGCTTTGCATCTTGCTTGAGAATACATATTTGCATTGCACGCTGTGACAAAGTGATTAAGGCATTCGTTTTATTTTGCTAAACTACATAGCCAAATAGCCTACTCTACACTATATTTAACCGTTCTTTTTGCCCCGCCTAGCCTTTGTTTACCCTCCTTTCATGATTGAATCCAGACAATGCAAGCCTTGGCCTTTGATATCCAGTATCCCTTTGCCTTGCTTGGTTGAATGAGAGTTTTGTCGTTTTTTTTGGAAGGAACAATTGATTTGGTGTGTTTGTGAACAAAAATATGAAGTTTGGGATGGATTGTGCTTGTTGTTTCAAGTTGGGAGAAACTGAAAGTCCCACCTTTTGAATAATTGGTGTTTGGTTATGATATTCATATATATTATCGAGGTCGAAGTTGTAATTTCATACTTTTCTTCTCCCTAATCACCAACCAAAAAGAAAAAAAAGAGAAGTATAAAATTAAAAAAAAAAAAGAGAAAAAGAGTTCCAAAAGAAAAGGGTGTTTAGGGAGATTCAATTTAAATTTGTAATCTTTGACTTGGTTGTATTCAGTTGAGATGTTTCATATCGTAGAGGGTGAAAGGTGAAATTCCTTGCATACACTAAGCAAGAAGGTGAGTTTAGAGTGTTATATTCATTTAAATTCAATCCAAGCCTGGCTCTTAACTCCTCAATCCCAAATTTTACCGCTCCTTTCCCCTAACCTAAGCCCCGTTACAACCCGATAAAGTTCTTTTGATTGTCACTTGTGCATTGCATATATAAGTAGTGGAGAGCGAGGTTCTTACCAAGCTTATGGTAGTTGTTTCTATTGGTTTGAGTATGAGAAACCCCACATACATATTGAAATTTGAGACATTGAGTGATTTTATTCTTTCCTATGTGAGGTTTGCTCTTTTTGACTGACTTACGTCCATAACTAACCGCGCACATTTGCATTATTCTCAAGACTGATAGCAGGTTTATGCTTCAGAAGTACTTGTTCTCTCCTTTTGGTTTCGAAATTTTCTTCCTTTCTCTTTTAAACTAAGTTTTGATCTTGTCTAGACTGATCTTTGTGATTGCTTGATTGAATTGATGTGTTAGATTGGTTAGCCCGAGGGGTATTAAGATTTTATTTTTGTAATGCTTTCGAAAGCTCTTTCTGCCTCTTTCTCTTCTACACTTGGTTTCTCCTGTTTGAGCCCTAACCCTCCTATTTTAAATTCGTACTTGCTTGAGGACAAGCAAGAGCTATGCATGGGGGGATTTGATAAGTCATTTTTATATAGAGTTTTTAGGGCTCAAATCATGTCAGTTTCATACCTTTTGTACCCGATATCTTGTATTTTTATAGCAATTTCTGTGATTTATACGCTTGTTCGCGAGTTTGGTATGTTTTGTAGGAATTGGTGAAATTATATCGAAAAGCATGAAAATTTGGAGGAAGAATACCCAAAATCAAAGAAATAAAAAAAAGAAGTTGAAAGAGAGAAGAAGAATGGAAGAACGGCCCAAATAACACGGCCCAAGACTAGCTAAGGCGGAAAGGCAAGGCGCATGCAGCATTTTTAAAACGCAGCCAGCGCCTTGTCCAGAAAGTTTGGCGACCAAAGAGAACCAAAATGCAGGCCGCGTTTTGGCATGGAGAACTTCGCTTTTTGGGCAAAACGCAGCAAGCGTTTCCAAAACACAGGCCGCGTTTTGTGTCCTAACCCAGCCCTATAAAAGGGGTTTGACGAACGCTGTTTTGGGGGCATCTTCAGCGAGCGATTTTTCTTCAGTTTACATTACTTTTCTGAGAGATTTTTCGGTAGCTTCTAGAGTAGATTTAGATCAATTTATTTACAGTTGATTCCAAAAGATTGTTATTAGATTAGATTATTGTTAGTGATCGAAGAACACGGAAGAGATCGATTCGGGTGAAACGAAGAGATCGATTCCGCCAATTCGAACACGATTTATTTCTATTCTTCTTTAATGCTTTCTTGTTGTTACTTAGATTCTGCGATGTTTACTTTTAGAATTATGAGTAGCTAATTTCCTTTGTTTGGGGGATAAACTCGATGTCAATTGATTGAATTTGAATACAGTCTCGGTGTTAGGTTATCCTTTTATTCGTTTAATCTGCGTGTAATGTATGTCATGGTAATTTGATAAAAGAACGCCAGTTTGAGTCTGTGCCTGGTTTTAGATTCTTGACAATAGAACGACAGTTTGAGTCTTGAATCGGATTACGTAGATTGAATAGGTTAGAAAATAGTTAGACGTAATGATTCTTGCCTAGGGTCAATTTATAATCAGTTCTTATCTTTGATTAGTCTAAATAGTTAGAAATAATGTTTAGGTTAATCATTGGAACTCACCTAGGATCGAAACATCGAAGTGATAAGGCCTAGAAAGATTATAGACCCCGAATTAATTGACTAGAGTGGACTCCCCTGAAAGCTTTTAATTAATTGATAAAACCCTAAAAATTCTTGCTTTCTTAGTTTAGTTTAGAAATCCTTACGACAACCCTTGGATCGACCTAGCATTCTTTGTAGCGAACTAGTTCAGTGCGTGGTTGAACGCAAATCCCTGAGAGAGAACGATATTTTATTACTACACAGACCCGTACACTTGCGGTACACAGACACCTATATGTTTTAGGCCTGTCACTTTATAACCCTTTTTTTTATTAAAAATACACATTTTTGCATTAGAATACTTAGAAATGATTTGATACCTCCAAATTTCCCAACCCAAGGCCGACCCAAGAGAAAGCAGGCATGGAAATCAGCAAAGGCTATGCGGCCTTTACTAATTTCCACCCATTTTTCTCTGGGCCGAAGACGTACTAGTCCAGCCCAGGAATCATTATAGGCTATGCGGCCTATAGTAATTTCTGGTGGTCCATATGTCGTCTTTTTAGCCCGGATTTAGAAATGGATCGGTAACAAGTCATTGATAAATTATTTTTGTGCAATTTCGAGTATTTTTATAATATAAATGGGTTTGTAAATAAATAAAGTTTCATCACCCCGAAAACGAATTTCGAAAAATAAAAATATCCTTATTTAAGGATTAAGCAATCTTAGTCGGTTGTCGATCACATAAGTAGCGCATCACGAGGAAAAGTTGCACATTTTCCTGGGGTCCTACAGATTGGCGACTCCACTGGGGACTTAAATTTAAAAAGAGGATAAAACTAGAAAAAATCGAGTTGATTTAAAATTGTAAAAGGGAGAAGTTGATTTATTTTACAATTTTACTATTCTTTTAGGAATTCTTTGCATATCGGGCCACTCATCGGTCTTTTGACACGTGAGCACAAAGGCGACGATTTAGGAAAAACTAGGATTTTTACCTGAGAGCGGGCGACCACTTCTATAGCGATGCACTCCACAATCTCTTAGCATTTGGTCTCTCCTCTCCCCGTGTTATACTCGAAAGCTTCCTTGAAGTTCGACGAGCAACACCTCACACACTTTACCCACAAATTTTGTAAGGGTGAAGTGCACCGAGGCGAGAACACGCGGTAGGCCATGTTAACCCAACCATAGAAATCCATGAATATAGAGCCTTGGTTTAGGGGACCTCTCATGTGTATGCTATGTGTATATGTGTTCCCATTTCCCTTTTTTTTTTCTTTTTATAAAGAGTCGACCCTAGTTTAGAGGTCTGGTTCTAGTACATATAAAATGTATTGGGTTGAGAAGAGGATTATTTATTAATTAGTATAATTTACCCAAGGGCATTATGGCTAGCCCAGTGAAAGGGCCCATTTATGTATAAGGGTTGATTATTTTAATTAATAAATAAAAATTGACTCACCTTTGATGATACTATATGACCCTTTACGATGTTCTCTTAACAAAGGTCCAAAAAAATATAATTAAAAATTCAACAAAGGTAATGGATAGCGTCTTTTAGACTGCATAATAGTCACTAGGCTTTAATAAATTAATTTATGGATTTAATTAATAAATCCATCACATTTATGGCCGGCCCGTTGTTAGGCCCAACCATATTGGATTTGTCAATTAAGCCTATAAACTAATTATAACTCGCTTATTGTTGGCTTTATTCAGTCCTTCACAACATCCATTCTCCTCGGGTAAATAATAAAAAAGAAGAAAAAAAAACGAGTTGTCAGCCTTGTCGAACATTATTCTAGTCCGCATGATAGCCAACATAGCTTCAGCTATCTGAGTTGTTTGGCCAAGTTACGGATTCTCCTTAAAACGGTCGGCCTATAGATTGGGCTCATCCGAATTGACAAACACTGACTTGTGCTTTCCAACTTATGTTCAACTCGCTATAGTTGACTTTATCCGGCCCTTTATAATATTCTATTGTTAGGTCTATATAGAATTAGCACATGCACTCCCAAAAAGTGGGTGAGTCTCTTGTGTCAGCATGTAGGTTTCGAGTTTGTTAGGGTCTCATATAGGTCTTTTAGGACATGCATGCATTGGGTAGTACGTGTCGGAGTACGTTGTCGAGTTTCTAACTATGAATTTCCATGCAAGCACCATTGGAGATCGACTTCGAGCCCGCATTAGAGATCCGCGCACCGGCCGTTTGGTTCCAAATCCTCATTACGATCCACCCGCTACTCGTGACTGCATCATGTCTCGAGAGCAATTCCAAGAGGTTCCGGTTTAGAGTACCAAGGCCAACATCACGAAGCATTTAGAGGAGCTTTACACCAAAATGCAAGGTTTGGTCTTTGCTAGCACTTTAGAACAAGAACAGAAGATTGGGAAAAGGTTGAGCGAGTAGCAATAGGTGATGGATGGTGTGCTATAGGCCATCACCAAAATCAATAGCAAGTTAAGGCTGAATACTGAGGAAGATGATGAAGAGATTCATGGGTATGAGTCTTAACCTAAGCTCATCAAGACATCAGCCGGCTCTGGAGGAGTAGAAGCATCCAAGATAAAGGCTAGTGCTTCAAAGGATCCCGCTGTTAAGGCCCTTAAACAAAAGCTGGATAATATCACCAAGGTGATGAACACCGTGCCAGCTTTCGCCGACAAATACATGGAGGTACCCTTGCCCATTCAACCTACTTTGAAAATTGCTGACAAGGTTGAGGTGCCAAACATAAAGTTTAAACCCTCTGAAAATCCCATACATCATATTGAGGAATTTATGAGATTGGCTCCACAAAACCGGATCGATGCCAGTTTATACTCCATAGTCTTCCCATCCACACTAGATGGTGAAGCAAAAATGTGGTATCTTGCTCTATCACCTCAAGTCAAGGCCGACTGGAATGAGTTATTTAAACCTTTCATTAAACATTACAGTCGTAGTCAAAAGAAGCAAGCCACGATGGACGATTTGACCACCATGAAGCAAAGGGACAATGAAACCTTCATGGATTACTTTAAAAGGTGGCACACCAAGTTGTTTCACATAAACGAGACCATCCCACTCCGCCTACAACTGTCTACCTTCAAACAAGGGCTCAAGAGTAATTTATCCAAGAATTTAGGGTATCATGTCATCAACGATTTTGATTATCTAAAGGACATTTGTGTTCAGTTGGAAGCAATTCACAATGAAAAGACCACTTCGCCTAGTTGGAAAGGATCTAGCTCCAATAGGAGGGCTACTAGTGCACCTAGCCACCCTCCTTAGATTGTTGAGACTAACTCTATCCAGCGCAAGAGGCCTTTTGCGCCAAAATATGAAACTTAGACACCACTAGATGTGTCTTACGCTCAAGCCCTTGATCGACTAGTAAAGAAGGGCATTTTGGTATTGTCATTGCCAAAAGAGGAACCAGAAATTAAGGGCAAGAATTGGGATGCTAATCAGTTCTGCCGCTATCATCGATGTCGAGGACATGACACTGAGAAATGTTGGACCCTCAGAAACAGGATTGAAGACATGATAAGGGTGTAGACACCGGATTTTGTACTGGGACAAGTGTACAATTCAAGCATAACAAGAAAAGAGGCTAGCATGAAAGAAAATCCAAAGGACCATCCTCAATCAAAAGCTACCGGGCCAACCCACCACAAAAAGCCTTCATTTTCCACCCTTTCCACAGTTATATGCCCACCATTTAGAATCCCATTTTTTCCAAAAGCCTTGTTGGCCCCATTTCTTTTTATGACAGTAAAGTACACATCATACGATTTCCAACGCCTTTTGAATTGCCTCAATCGGAGTCCGGATTTTGAAGTTCGAAGTTGCACTTAGCCAGTTTTATAAACCAGGCGGGTTATAACATTTTCCAGGCCCAGAAATCTGGCCCAGAAATGTGCCCCGGCCCAGGAGTCTCAAAACCCGCCTAGGTTTTGAGAAGAAGAGCGGAGCGACGTCGTTTGGCTCCACGTCACTGATCCGTGTGCTAATAATATCAAAACCCGCCTAGGTTTTGAGGTAGTTGGCGCCAAAATCTGCATGCATGCAATTGATCCCTTGATCTTTGCCCCACGAGTTTGACTTCCCCTTGACCACCCAAAACCCGACTAGGTTTTGGTCCTTGGATGACTTGATTTGTAGGATATGATCCCTCCATTTCCCTCCAAATCTCTCACTCCCTTCACCTATAAATACCCCCTCCATTTCACCTTCATTTCACCAACTACCATCATAAAAAATACCCCCCTCCATATCAACTTTCATCATCAACTACTACCATCTAATACTCTTACCCTACTCTCATCTTCCACCATATTATACTTCCATTCTCTCAAATTCTCATCATCTCCTATTGTTGGAGTATTTCAAGAGTTAAGAGGCATAAAATACAAGTTATAAGCATAGGATCGACCGGATAAGTCGAAAACGAGCTTGACAAGAAAATTGGACCCAACACGGATCATGCTAGGCATGACACGACCCGTGTTGGCGTCCAGAGAGTTATAAAATCGTGCACTGGATCAACACGGGTCGTGCTGGCATCAACACGGACCGTGTTGATCTGACACGACCCGTGTTGCACGCTGACGGATTTGATTTTCAAATCCCTTAATTTATGCCTCGTGCTGAAATTGATTTGGTCATGTTTTTGGATGATATTGACTGAGAAACCAGTCATGATTTCTCATTAATATCATTCAAACATAATCCCTTGGATTATGCCCATTGTTTTTGGAATGTTTTGACCACCTTATGACTCCAAAGTGTGCCTATATAAGGTGGATGAATTCACCATTCATACACACCCTCATTTATCTTCTTCTTCCTTTCTAGAGAGCATTCAACACACTCTTAAGGTGTTGACTGCAGCAACTCTTTAAGTTCCCTTTGAGAAATCTTGTAACTTTGCTTACAAGAAGTTAGGTTTTATCCTTGAGTCTTTTCACGGTCTAGTGAATAAGTCTTAAGGGGAGTCGGTGTATCCGTCGACTCCTAGCCACGCAAGTGATCCCCCATCTTGTGGTTCCTTTTATTCCACCTCATCGTTCGGTAATTCCAACAATCTTAAGACTTATCCACGATGTCTCATTTCTTGAGAGATATGACCAATAACTTTCAAAAGTTGGATAAGTTTGAGGGGATCGATTTCCGTAGATGGCAAAAGAAGATGCACTTCATGCTCACCACTCTCAAAGTGGTGTATATGCTCACCCAAGACGTTCCGGCGGAGGATGACGACGAGACGGTGGAGCAAACAAGGCGTCGGCTCAAGATGGAGAACGACAATTATATATGCCTAGGCCATATTCTCAACGAGATGACGGATGCTCTATTCGACGTTTACCAAAACGTCGTATCCGCCAAGGAGCTTTGGGAATTGCTCGAAGCGAAATACATGTCGGAAGATTCAACAAGTAAGAACTTTCTCGTTAGCCAATTTAACAATTTTAGGATGCTGGAAGGTAGAAAAGTTCTTGACCAATTGCATGAAATCCAACATATATTAAGCAATTTTGTTCAACATAAGATCCACATAGATGAGGCCTATATTGTATCTTCAATAATTGGCAAGCTTCCCCCTTCATGGAAAGAAACTAAGAGAACCTTAATGCATTCTAAGGAACCCATATCACTTGAGGGTTTGGCTAACCATCTCCGTATTGAGGAGGAATTGAGAATGCAGGATGTTACCAAGGAGAATCCCTCCAAGGTGCATGTGGTTCAAGAGAATACAAGAGGAACAAAGAACAAGAATAAGTTTGAGAACAAGAGCAATAAGAAACCAAAATTGGTTTGTTGGGAATGCGGCAAGCCGGGTCACCCCAAGAGGGAATGTCCGGTTTGGAGGAAAAAGCACGGGCTTTCGAACAACAAAACTAAGAATCATAGCGGTAAGAAGGAATCCAATGGACCCTTCGTAGCTATGATTAAGGACCAAATCAATGTCGTCTCAAGCGACGATATTTGGTGGGTTGATTCGGGTGCGGCTCGGCACGTTTGCATTGAGCGTTCTCTCTTCAAGACTATCCAACCCATATCACTTGAGGGTTTGGCTAACCATCTCCGTATTGAGGAGGAATTGAGAATGCAGGGTGTTACCAAGGAGAATCCCTCCAAGGTGCATGTGGTTCATGAGAATACAAGAGGAACAAAGAACAAGAATAAGTTTGAGAACAAGAGCAATAAGAAACCAAAATTGGTTTGTTGGGAAGGCGGCAAGCCGGGTCACCCCAAGAGGGAATGTCAGGTTTGGAGGAAAAAGCACGGGCTTTCGAACATCAACACTAAGAATCATAGCGGTAAGAAGGAATCCAATGGACCCTTCGTAGCTATGATTAAGGACCAAATCAATGTCGTCTCAAGCGACGATATTTGGTGGGTTGATTCGGGTGCGGCTCGGCACATTTGCATTGATCGTTCTCTCTTCAAGACTATCCAACCCGCCGAAGAGGGGAGAAAGCTCTTTATTGGCAACAACTCTCCGGTTAAGGTGGAAGGAATAGGACAAGTTGAACTTGTTTTTACTTCTGGAAAGACATTGCTTTTAAACGATGTGTACTTAGTTCCGGATATATGTAAGAATCTTGTTTCAGGTTTTCTCTTAAGTAAGTTTGGGTTTAAGCAAGTGTATGAAGGGGACAACTATGTTTTGTCTAAGGGAGGGGTCTTTGTAGGCAAAGGCTATGCATGTGGTAATATGTTTAAACTTAACGCTACAAGTGGCAATAAGAATGATGTTTCCGTTTTCTTGCTTGGTTCTTGTTTGAAATCTTCTCTTTGGCATTTGAGATTTGGACATGTAAATTACAATAAGATTAAGCACATGTCTAATCTTGATGTAATTCAAAGTTTGGATCATAAGTTTGAGAAGTGTAGAACATGCATGTTAACTAAAATCACCAAAATTTCCTTTCCTAGTATTATGAGAAATTCTAAATTACTTGAATTGATTCATAGTGATTTAGGAGATTTCCATAGCACTCCTTCTATAGGAGGTAAGAGATACTATGTCACTTTAATTGATGATTTTTCAAGATATTGCCAAGTATTTCTTTTAAATTAAAAAGATGAAAGTTTGGACAAGTTTAAAATATACAAGACTAAAAGTGAGTTACAATGTGAGGCCCAAATAAAAAGATTGAGATCCGATAGGTGTGGTGAATTTTATGATACAATTTATTTTCAAGGTTGTGGTGTGGTGCATGAGACAACGACACCCTATACACCTCAACAAAATGGTGTGGCTGAAAGGAAGAATAGGACATTAAAGGAAATGGTTAACTCGATGCTATCTTACTCCGGTTTAAGTGAAGGATTTTGGGGTGAAGCCATGTTAACGACCTGTTATGTTTTAAATAGAGTTCCTCTAAAAGGGAACACTAAAACCCCATATGAACTTTGGAATAAAAGAAAGCCAACTCTAAAACATTTTACAGTATGGGGGTGTCGGGCCATTGTAAGGGTCTCGGAACCAAAGAAAAGGAAATTGGGTGAAAGAGGGATTGAATGCATCTTTATAGGCTATGCTTTTGAAAGCAAAGCCTATAGGTTTATGGTTATCGAACTAAATGACTACATAACGGTGAACACCGTAATAGAGTCAATTGATGCAATATTTGATAAGACTCGATAATCTTCAATCCCTAGACCCAAGGATGTCACTCATGACATGATTCCAAAGGATTCTATTCAAGAAACTCAACATGATGTTGAGGAAATAAGGAGTAAGAGAACAAGGAAATCCAAGGATTATGGCTCGGATTTAGTTGTTTATTTAGTAGAGGGAGATAGGAACTCTATTGAGTATGAGACTCCCTATATCTACAATGTAGATGAAGATCCAAAAACTTTCAAAGAGGCCATGGAGTCAAAAGATGCTTCCTTTTGGAAGGAAGCGGTACAAGATGAGATAGACTCCATTAAGGAAAATAATGTTTGGATTTTAGTAGACTTACCACCGGGATGTAAACCTATTACATCAAAATGGATTTTTAAGCGCAAAAAGAAAGTAGATGGTACCATAGAAAAGGTTTAAAGCCCGGTTAGTTGTAAGGGGCTTTACCCAAAGATATGGTATTGATCACTTTGATACTTATGCACCCGTGGCTAGGATTGCAACTATAATAGTACTTATAGCTTTAGCCACCATCCATAAGCTAGTAATCCATCAAATGGATGTCAAAACGACATTCCTAAATGGAGAACTAGAAGAGGAGGTGTATATGGAACAACCCGAGGGGTTTGCTGAAATGGGTCATGAGAATAAAGTATGTAAACTCATAAAATCTTTCTATGGTCTAAAGCAAGCACCTAAGCAATGGCATCATAAATTTGATGAAGTAGTGCTTGGATTTGGTTTTAAGATCAATGAGTCGGACAAGTGTGTCTATTCTAAGTTTGAGAATGGAAAGGGGGTGATTATATGCCTATATGTTGATGACATGTTGATATTTGGTACCGACATGGAACAAGTTGAGAAAACTAAGAGTTTTCTATCCGCTAAGTTCTCTATGAAGGACTTGGGAGAAGCGGATGTGATACTTGGTATCAAGATCATTAGAAATAATGATGAAATAAGTCTAACACAATGACACTATGTGGAAAAAGTGTTAGGAAAGTTCCACAAGAGCTCCTATGTGGCAACGAACCCACTTGATCCAAGCATCAAACTAAGCAAGAACAATGGGAGACCTTATGCCCAATTGGAGTACGCTAAAGTCATAGGGAGCCTAATGTATGCTATGACTTGTACTAGACCGGATATTGCCTTTGCGGTAGGGAAGCTTAGTAGATTCACTAGCAACCCAAGTAAAGAGCATTGGCGTGCAGTCAAGAAAGTTTTGGGATACCTAAAACTTACCCAAAACTATAGCTTGCGATTTAAGGGAGAACCCTCGGTCTTAGAAGGATTCTCCGATGCAAGTTGGATAAGTGACAAGGATGACTACACCTCAACCTCCGGTTGGGTGTTTCTACTTGGTGGGTGTGCTGTTTCTTGGGGTTCTAAGAAACAAGCATGTATTTCGGATTCCACTATGGCTTCCGAGTTCGTAGCATTGGCCGCCGCTTGTAAAGAGGCGGAATGGCTACGAAACTTGTTGTTGGAAATTCCTCTATGGGAAAAACCCATGCCTCCAACAACACTTTATTGTGACAACAATGCCACAATTGCAAGTATATATAATCGTGTCTACAATGGCAAGTCAAGGCACATTGGGTTACGACATGCCTATGTCCATCAACTTATTAAGGATGGAATTGTAGCGGTAAACTACATTAAGACAAGTGAGAACTTGGCCGATCCTTTCACCAAAGGATTGAGCAAAGAAATGGTGAGAATTTCATCATATGGGATGGGGGTTAGCCCAACCAAATAATTGTCATCAACGGAGCTCCAACTCACGCTTGACACCTCTTGTCAAGCCTTGAGTTCAATGGTCGACGACGTTGAATGATAATGGAGCATCAAGTCGTCAAGCTTAAGTCATCCCAAGGACAAGGTGATGCTCAAGAACCATAATGTTCAAGAGGTTTGGGTCTATGACTCATTAACAGACTTTGAATCGGTGAGATGGGGAGCTCTATCACGGGGCGTAAAAGTCTGCCTATGCGAGGACGTGAAGTGGGCCACTTCGGATAGCCTAGGGCTGGGCTTAGACCTGGCAAAACTAGCCCGATGCCCGATCCGAAAAGATAGACTCCAAACCTGAACCGACCACCGAAACATTAAACCGACAGTGACCCAAAACCCGACATTGAACCGGCCCAAACCTGAACCGAACCTATGACCTGATTTAGACCCGCATTGAAACATACCTGAACTGGCTTAAACCCGATCCGGTTGAAACCTGAACCAAGTCAAACCCGATAAAAATAACTCGAACCCGGACCAACTCAAACTCGAACTTTGCTCGAACCGACCAATACCCAGAAGAAAATGACCCGAACCCGAACCTGAACCAACTCAAACTATGTCTCAACCTATTTACATACGGACATAAGCAACCCAATTCGACCTATATCATTTCAAATTCTTGAATAACAAATTAAACACGCCATGTTTTAACCTATTTTGTTGATGTATTTTTTTGTTTTGTAAATCCAATTTTGTTGATGTATTTTATTAGGCTTATTAATTAGGTTTGTTGATATATTTTTACTTATTGATTAATTTTTTATCTATCATTTTATTTTGAAGAAAAAAACTCATCTAAACTAAATCACAGCATATTAACTTGCATGCTTTGATTGTCCTCGAGTTCTTTTCACTTCACAACCCAATGGTGGGTACGTGCATTGAACTAATCTCCCCTGAAAGACCTACATTGTTGCATGTTCTTATGTGAATATAAGTAGGCACTATATTTTTTTACATGTTCTCATGTAAATATAAATAGCTACCATTTTTTTTTTCAAAGACTAATGAAACAAACCAAACTAACCAATGTCACTCTGATTATTGAAAATTTAAAAATCGATACATAGAAAACTAAAAATCACATATTGCTATTGATGTAAAAGAACAAATTGATAGACCAAAAATTCATGAAATAGAAATGCTCAACATTTCTATTCATTCATAGGAAATTAAAAATACAAAAGATAGGATATTAGTCATATAATCATATTACATGCATATTTAAGGCGAAAATTGCCTTCAAGTCTTCTAAATTATGATATAGCATGTTATATTTATAGTGCTATACCCAAAAGCCAAAATACAAAAGTTGGAAGAAGCTATTGTTTTGTAATTTGTACATAGGAAAATAGGACCCAGAAGCTAATAACTTGTAAACAAAAGTACATCACAGGTACTACTGCAAAATGAAAATTATACATGAACCACTAGTGCAATTGTGCAAAATATTCCCTTCAGGCTTCTGATTTCTAAAAGGCTTCTTCCATTGAACAAAATCACCGGTTAGCATAAATATTAGTGTCATAATCTCTGCATCAATTAGGCAAGCAAATCATTAATAAATTAACAAATCAATTACCAATCTTTCACATGAAACAATTAATAGACCTACAATCAAACTTCAATAGGAGTGAGTAACCTGCCTTAGCATATAACATTTGGGTTGAACTTTAAGAATTTGCTAAGTCAATGAAATCAAGATATCTAAAGTATACTATATAATATCCTCCATAATGTTATTAATGTGTTGATTTTAGCTTGCTTAAGATTTTTTTTTTAAAGAAACTTACTCTAGTTAAATAATGTTGTATTTATATCATGAGATTCTAGAGAAACACAAACCATGAAACTAATGCATAGGGAGAGGGAAAGGTAATTTAGGAAAATATGACTTATTGAGTCACCTTAACAAGCTCTAATGCTTGGGTTTCTTTGCAGATTTGCCACCCATCCACTCTACAAATGATCCAGTGAACTCTTCCTCCCCACCAGCTACAATCAAAGAGTTCAGAATAGAAATGTATAGAAAAGGGAGAAGAAAATAAATATAAGGAGTAATTTTTTTTGAAAGAAAAGGAAAGTACTTACACTCAAAACCATACAACCAGCTTCTAGTTGTTATCAATGCTTCCACATTCTCAGGAATATAAGAACTCTTTCACTTGCTCAAAATCCTGCCTCCAATGCTAAATGTAGATTCAGAAGCAACTGTGGTAAGAGGTACACTCAAAATGTCTCTGGCTAAATGGGCAAGCTCTCCATACTTTTGTTCATTGAGTTTCCAAAAATCCAAAACATCCAAATTTTTGTTGCGATCATGTCTAGGATCATCCAAGTAAGCATCAAGCTTTGTGCTTGAACCAACCGAACCATTGTTTTCATCAAATTCCTACAATCCATTCAAAAGAAAAATTTAAGGAACTAGGGTGGTATTGTGGTAATACAAAAAAACAGGTTACTACACCTTTTCACAGACAATATTAATCCTGTTTTTTTTTTAAATTACACAAGCATAATTACACAACAACATCAAGGGAAGGGAACAACAAATACTTAGCAATAGCAATTATTGTTAATGGACATTTTTAAAAAAAAAACGAAGTGTAAGGTAGATGAACGTACTGCTCGAATGGGACTCAATGATGGAGCTAATGATACATTACATGAAGAACTAGTAATGTTAGGCTTAGAGTACTCCATTAGAAGCCTCTCTAGCTGCTCCCGAACCTCTTGAGCTTTGGAAATCGCCATTTGCTTGTCCTCATACAATTTCTCATAACAAAATGTGAGAAATGCCAACTTACAACGTGGGTCAAGAACCATAGCAAAGGCAAACAACTTGGTATATTCACTCCAATATTTGTCAAATTTTTCCCTCATTAGCATCACCATGTCCCTAATAATCGCATCACCACTTTCCATTTGCTCTTTTATAAACATATCAATTTTCCAAACATTTTCAAAATACAAGTTTGCAGTAGGATATTGACTCCCCGAAAACATGTCACTTATTTCAGAAAAAGGTGTAAGGAGATCATGAATTCTCTCAATCCTTTCCCATTCATCATCAGTGGGAAAACTCTTGTAAAAAGGATCAGTTATAGAAAGCTCCTTAAGAGCACGATGATCTAGAAATAAGTAGAGTTCCATCTAGTAGGAACATTCAACCATAAAGCCTTTGTCTCTTTTATCAGGGCCCGCTTGACACATTGCTGAAACAACATCTTTCTAGCCTCTGATCCCTTAATGTACTTGACACTTTCTCTGACCTTAAAGACACAATCTTCAATTGCTTTTAAACCATCTTTAACAATCAAATTTAAAGTGTGGGATGCACAACGGATGTGAAAGTACTCCCCACATCCTAATAAAAGCCTCTTATCAACAAGCTTAAGTTTCAGAAGATCCTGCATCCTATCATTGCTTGATGCATTATCCAATGTAATTGAGAATAATTTATGGTGTATTCCCCACTCTTGAAGTGACTCAAACACAATGCCACATAAAACAGATCCACTGTGAGGTGGTTCTAAGTGGAAAAATCTCAAAACTCTACTGTTTAACTTCCAATCTGAATCTACATAATGAGCAGTCAAGCACAAGTACCCCTCGGTTTGGCATGAAGTCCACAGATCAGAAGTTAAAGAAATGTGTCTAGGAAGGGAGAGAAGGGTCTCTTTCAGCTTCTTTTTCAATTTAGCATGCAATTTAAGACAATCAGACTTTGCAGTATTTCTAGATATGGTTGTCACTTGGTTGTTTAAGTACGTATGGATCTCCCTGTTTCCCTCATGCTCAACCCATGAGAAACCATATCCATGCTTTATAATAGCCTTAGCAACATGTTCACGATAAACATTCTGGTCAAACCTGACTTCTTTACCTGGACATGCCTTGGCGGCTTGGAATGCGGCACACTTACGAAGATGCCTGGCCAAGCTAGTTGTCCCATTAATCGACTCGGCAATGTAAGTTCGATTCGGGTTGTCACAGTGCTTGCAAGTAGCTCGTTTTTTTCCATCAGGAAATGCAGATCCATCAATTTCGATGTAGTGCTCCCACACCCAGCTTCTTTTTTTGCTGCCTTCAGCTGCAGCAGATGTTGATGTCGGCTGAACATCTTTTTCACCAACATTAGCTTGGATGACAGTTGCTCCTTGATCTTCAGGGCTTCTAGTTTCAGTGGTTTCTTCGTCCGATTCCATGACTTCCTACAAAATTAAATCAAAGCAAATGTTAGGCTAAATAAAGTTTTTGATAACTGCAAAATAATTCATATAGTGTTAAAATACTTCAATTAGACGCAACAAAAAAATAGTATCTTAGTCTTAGAAGGAAGTAATCAACTAAAACAAATTGATTAGAAAACATACAATCTGTTGTACATTGATATAGGTTTCTGATAATAACTTTGTTTAAGTGACAATATTCTTTGGGAAATTTCATCAAACACCTAGTAGACACCTTCTTAAAAATCTAATAAGGCCTATAATTTTTTACTGATACCAACACAGAATAACTAGAGCATGGTCAGTTCAATCAAACATTTCATCAAACAATTGGTAGACATCAAGATCAACAGCCATGATACTTAAACATGCAAATAAGCCAAGGAGAGCTTCAAATATTCCCAAAACTTACAGGAGCTAATTGGGGTTAGAGAAGCTACAAAGTCCCCTACTACCTCAATTAGCTAAAATATATAAATTAGAGAGTAATCAACCAATTAAAGTGAAGTTACCTTGATGGAATCGTACGTGATTGGTATGGTGGACCTAGTGGTGCTTAGTAACTAGTAAGAAGATAAGGTGAGAGGGTCAGAGTTTTAGAGAAGCTGAGACAAACAAGATATGGGGTTTGTGAATTGAAAATTTAGTAATCAACCGGTCAAATGAGAATAGATAAACAACTATTCTCTTCTTCAAATCCCAATTTTTGGGATTTGAGAATTGAAGTAAGAGAAGAGTTGAGTTTGGAAGGAGAATTGAGAAAGAGTTGAGTATGGTGGGACAATGGGGATTTGGGAGTCTCATATTTATAAGCTGATGGCCTACGAATACAAACAAGTAAAATATGTAGAAGAGAAGTCTAGAAGATTAGAAACAGGGAATAACAAGAGAGAAAAACATTAAATTATTTTCTTTGACAATTATTATATGTGTCAGTAACTTTAAAATTACAATTTACAGCTGCCAAGTCTGAAGTCTTCCCTTCTGCTCCCTAGGATTTTGGCGGGTAATTGAGTAAAAGAGGCGGGAGATTGAGTTTGGGGCCAAGTCTAAGGCGGGAAAGTGGAAATTGGAGGCCTGTAAAAATTGTAAAATGGAATTGTATTGGAATTGGAGGGGTGTAAATTATTGGTGAAATTTAACTCTCCTACAAAAATGAGAGAGATAAAATATAAAAAAAGGTTACAAGTTAATAATTTTCATTTTTTATGTGGTGGATACGTTTAAAAATATTTTACTCTTGCAGTTCCAATTTATTTGTTTACGATCTAGATGCAACAGTTTAATCGTTAACTTTCACGTTTTATTTTAGTAAGACTAATAATATTGTGTTAAAATAAAAATATTTTTCATCACAAATCCACTGGCGATAGCCTTGTATAATAACTCAGTATATAATTTGATAAACTAACGGTCAAAATTTAAAAATTTTGACATAAAAAATAAAAGATGGACAATTTATTTGATATGGAGAGAATACAATTTACGATTTGATACACTGAAAGATGATATCATCAACAACCAATTATGTATATGGCTAATAAATTATGCGCACAAATACTAATTTGTGCCTAATCTTATCTTTATCTTATAACATTAAAATTATGCTTGGTGAAAGATCGAGCAAGGTAAATTCATTCACATAAATTATTTTCAGTGAATATCATAGCTTTACTCCTTAATCTAACATTACCGCTCTTCTGGTTATGTCTAAAATGGGACGGACCATGCCAACATCCCACCACCAGAACTTGCTTCGCTCTTTGAGTCTCCCTTAGCTCACTCCCGCCGATCTTCTTCAAACCTGTCACGAACAAAAGTTGTGTAGAACGAGGCATCTCGTCCTCGACATGTTATGTTACTATCTACGAAGCATAATGCATAATGCACAAGAAACTGTTCTCCAACAAATACAGTTATATTTTCAGGACCTATGCCCTGATTGCCCCTTATGTGGACCCTTTCATTCATGATCCTTCCCGCCCCTCGGGGTAGCGTATAAGACCCTCAACCAATCATGGAACGTTGTGGTGCAGGGACCTTGTCTCGGCTTCTTTTGTCTATTGAGACACGCATGCAATTGGATAAAAGACTGACATACCGATTCATACCACAACCTGAGAACGAGAAAAATACCAAACCAAACCAAACTTCTCTTATTCAGTTTCCACGACCCTTTCCAATCAAACCAGAGCAACTGCGGAAGGCGAAGATATCAATGTAGCTATTTCCCGCAAGATGTGATGAATTAGCAATAAAAGAATACTAAATTAACGAAAAGATTAACAATAACAGATAAATGAAAATGCAAGAGTATTGAGACTGAGGCCATCTTTGACGGGGCGATAGTTCCTCATAACACAAGTTTTGGTTATTGGACACAAATAAAAGATAAGCGGACTAGCGGAGAATATATTTTGATACTTTGGAAGGATCAATGATAGCTCAACATTCCGAACCCATAGGATCAACCCGATAACAATCTTGGTCCTTGTATTACAAGTTGCAGCGAGGTCGTTCGAATCTAGCGATGGAAGGGTTGTGACCATGTCCAACGAAAAATAAAAGAACCAAAGAGGCGAGGCGTCAGGCCACCATGTGGATGGACAGAGAGCCAAATGACTGAAGGTTCCAAGACCGCACTGGCATGTGTGTGTCATAACCCAACACATGTGTACAACTATATAGTAGCCATGGCCCGACGTAAAGGTTGTCTCTCGGTCCTTGATAACTAGACTTGACTCGATCTCGGTCTTTGATAACTAGACTTGTCGATTGCTGAATAATTGTCCATTAATTCTTCCAAAATCTCTATATGATCCGAGCTCTCATCAACATAATTTCTTATTGGAGTCTTCGATAATTCACATTCTCGTTGGATAGTCATATGAATATCGATACACTTCTTCCTAGTTGCTAATATCGGAATGTTTCAAACTTTGAAGTTTAAGTTAGTTGTAATCCTCGATTTCTCAAATTCAATTTCCCTTTATGGTGTTCTATTTAGATACTTGCTTTAATAGTTTAATACACATTCAATTTGATCACATTCAATTTTTCGTTTGACAAAATATAAGTCGACTTTTGGAATTCAAATTATTAAAACTAAGATGAATTTTTTTTTACTATCAATGTCCAAACTGTTTTACTTACTGCGGCAGCTGTCAACTTGCCAAGTTGGAGATTTCAACTTTCAAGCCACTACTTCCAAATAGTTTAGGACCTTTCTGGGGCTATGAATGGAAAGGGTTAGAAAAATATGAATATTTAAAAATCCTCGAAATGAAAATATGTAGGTAGATTTGCGACCAAAATAAAAAAAATACAACTTTTTTCCATTTAGGTACCACTAGCGCACAAAGAAAAGTAAGGATTTTTATTTTTCCTGCCAATTTGGAGATTTCAAACCACTACTTCCAAATAGTTTATGACCTTTCTGGGGCCATGAATGGAAAGGGTTAGAAAAATATGAATATTTAAAAATTCTCAAAATGAAAATATGTATGTAGATTTGCGACCAAAATTAAAAAAAAATACAACTTTTTTTCATTTAGGTACCACTAGCGCACAAAGAAAAGTAAGGATTTTTATTTTTTTAATTGCCAAATATAGAAATTATTAGAATCTGACTTTCTATAATCTATGTACATGAAAAAGTGGGTCCACCGACTAATGATATGTTCGTTAGTAATTAGCATCTTATTTTTTTATTTTACATAGTTGTTTCTTCATATTCCTACCTGACTTAAATTATACCTGAATTCCCGAGGCAGACCCAACCCGAATCTTAGCCGACATAAGGTTGACATGACCTGAATTTTAGCCGGTTTGAAGTTGAACAAACTCGATCCGTAGATGACCCAATCCACGGTTTACTCGACCCGGATCGATTTGAACCCTTGAAACCCATAGATAACCCGACCCGTCACTGAACTGACTCGAAGCATCGCAGGCCGAATCAGAACCGAGTCAAACCGATCCGGGCCAAGCCTCGCATGACCCAAATAGGCTGACCCGAAACTCACCCCAACCCGAACTTTACACTGACCCAGCCCAGACCCGACTCAAAACACGGTGGCCCAAACATACCCGCCCCAACCTCTCCCGGCCCGAACCCGACCCAACCCGCCCATTTGCCACCTCTAGCTGGGCTTGATTGTTCTCGCGGAGGGTATGGGACACATGGCCGGTTGTAAAAAATAGTGTCTATTTTTTAAGCAAGGTTTTGGGTTGTGTGTGTGATATGTATCCAATTAGTTAAATAAGGATGTTAAGTTCAAAGCTTGTCTACTTATACATTCAAACTAATTGAATTTATGTTCACTAAGTGAAAGTTCAAGTCGAAAGGCACTTTCATGACGCATAACAACTTCTCGATTTCTCGGGTGTTGAATCTTTCTAGAAGTCGCCATGTATGGCGGGGGTAATTTTACCCAAGAGAGGGATCCCGGGCTATTTCAAGTGGTACTCTTGAAATGACGGGGGATTGTTGGAGTATTTCAAGAGTTAAGAGGCATAAAATACAAGTTATAAGCATAGGATCGACCGGATAAGTCGAAAATGAGCTTAACAAGAAAATTGGACCCAACACGGATCGTGCTAGGCATGACACGACCCGTGTTGGCGTCCAGAGAGTAATAAAATCGTGCACTGGATCAACACGGGTCGTGTTGATCCAGCACGGGTCGTGTTGGCATCAACACGGACCGTGTTGATCTGACACGACCCATGTTGCACGCTGACGGATTTGATTTTCAAATCCCTCAATTTATGCCTCGTGTTGAAATGGATTTAGTCATGTTTTTGGATGATATTGACTGAGAAATCAGTCATGATTTCTCATTAATATCATTCCAACATAATCTCTTGGATTATGCCTATGCTTTTGAAATATTTTGACCACCTTATGACTCCAAAGTGTTCCTCTATAAGGTGGATGAATTCACCATTCATCCACACCCTCATTTATCTTCTTCTTCCTTTCTAGAGAGCATTCAACACACTCTTAAGGTGTTGACTGCAGCAACTCTTTAAGTTCCCTTTGAGAAATCTTGTAACTTTGCTTACAAGAAGTTAGGTTTTACCCTTCAGTCTTTTCACGGTCTAGTGAATAAGTCTTAAGGGGAGTTGGTGTATCCGTCGACTCCTAGCCACTCAACTGATCCCCCATCTTGTGGTTCCTTTTATTCCATCTCATCGTTCGCTATTTCCAACACCTATCATTACTCTATTCTCCTATCATCAACAATTCTACACATTCTACTTCCATCATCCACTTTCACCATAAATCGCCCTCATAAAATACATCCCTATCCATCATTCTTTTCTAATCGCTTCATAATCACCCTCATCACAACCATATAACCTTCCATACACCATTTTCTCCTAGCAATCACATTACTTCATCAAAGTTTCAAGTCAAGAGGGGGGCAACTCAAGGGATCAAGGTCATCATCGCTACATCTTAAGAAAGGTTCAATTTCTTTATTTTCATTATTGTAATTAATCATGTAATTCCTTATTTAATTCCGTGCTTGTACATATTTTGTAAAATAAAACCGCATTGTTTTATATTGCATGTTTCGAATAATAATTCCGTGAAATTAATCAAACTTATCCCTGCTCATTTTCTTTTCAATTTTGATTTTAGTAGAGTCTGTTTGATAATAGGCGGATTCGAGAGTTCTTACAACTCTCGAATTCGTAACCTTACCCCCGAATCTAGAAATCGGGTTCGTAGACCGGAGTCTTTCTTTTCTTATTTTACGGTTTATCGATTTCCTTAAATCGGCTGGCGACTCTTTTACATTTTACAAATTCGTTTAATTATTTAAATTATTCGTTTATGCATAAAATAATTTAAGAAAATAATTTAGTTCATTTCCCTTCACTAATTTAAGATTTGACCCAAGGAAAATGGGCCAGAAATTAATAAAACCTAGGTGGATTTTATTAATTTCAACAAATTTTCTTCTGGCCCAGGGATGAAGACGGCCCAGCCCAGGGTCTGCTAAAACCTAGGCGGGTTTTAGCATTTTTAGGTGGCCCATCTGCTCCTCTTTGGGCTTCAATTTAGTGGTTGGGCCGGGATTAAATTTTTGTTAAATTAATTTTTGTAATTTCAGATAATTTAAATAATAAAAAACGGGTTTGTAAATAAATAAAGTTTCATCATCCCAAAAATGAATTTCGAAAATAAAAATATCCTTATTTAAGGATTAAGAAACCTTAGTCGGCTCCCGATCACAAAAATAGCGCATCACGGGAAAAGGTGATACAGATTGGCGACTCCACTGGGGACTTAAACTTAAAAAGAGGGTAAAACTTAAAAAAATCAAATTGATTTGAAAAGTGTAAAAGGGAGAAGTTAATTTATTTTGCGACTTTATTATTCTTTTAGGCATTCCTTGCATACCGGGCCACTAATCGGGTCTTTTGACACGTTAGCACAAAGGCGACGGTTTAAGTTACCTAGGATTTCCCTTGAGAGCGGGAGGCCACTACTATGGGGATGAACTCTACATCTCTAAGCATTTGGTCGCTCCTCTCCCGGTGTCACACTCCAAGAGCTTCCTTGAAGTTCTTTGAAAAATACCCCAACTGCTTACCTTATGGTATGAAGAACCGGGGCGAAGGCATGCGGTAGGCTATATAACCCAACCATAAAAATCCAAGAATTTAAATCCTTGGCTTAGGGTACGCCCTTCATGTGTATGCTATGTGCTATGTGAATCCATCCCCCAATTCTTTATTCTTGTCCTTTTGTAAAGAGTAAACCCTAGTTTTGAGGTTTTGTTCTAGTCCATATAAAATTCATTGGGTTGAGAAAATGATTATTTATTAATTAATATAATTAACTCAAAGGCATTATGGTTAGCCCAAGTGGAAGGGCCCATTCATGTTTAAAAGTCGATTATCTAATCAATAAATAAAAATTGACTCGCCTTTGATGATATTATATGGCTCTTTACAAAATTCTATTAACAAAGGTCCAGAAATATAATTAAAAAGTCCAACAAAGTTAATGGATAGCGTATTAGACTGCATAATAGTCACTAGACTTGAGTAAATTAATTCATCGATTTAATTAATAAAACTATCATATTTATGGCCGGCCCGTTATTAGGCCCAACCATATTTGATTTGTCAATTAAGCCCATAAATTAATTATGACTCGCTTATTGTTTACTTCATCCAGTTCTTTACAATATCCATTTTTCCCGAGTAAAAAAAAAGGAGTATAAAAAGAAAAAGGTTAAAAAAAGAGGTCGTCAGTCTTGTCGAGCATCATTCTAGTCCGCATAATAGCCAATATGGTTTGAGTTGTCTGGGTTGTTAGGCCAAGTTACGGATTCACCTTAAAACGGTCGGCTTGTGGATTGGGCTCATCCGAATTGAGAAACACTGACTTGTATCTTTCAACTTATGTCGACTCGCTATATTTGACTTTATCCGACCCTTTATAATGCTCTTGTTGTAAAAAGTGTTGTTGTTACGCAAACCTGTGTCATAGTTGGGTTGTTTCCTGAGTCTAGGTGTCTTACAATAGTCCTAGATGAGTCTTAGTTTCGGAGTCTGCATGTAAATGTCTTTCAGTCTTTAGAAAGTCACATACAAGGTCGTGTCATATGTGAGTCTTTTCTTAAGTCAATATGTATGTTTTGTTTTTGGGAAGTCTAAAGCTGGGTCATGGGTGAGTCTTTAGGTCATGTCGTAATTGAGTTTTTTTCCTAGGTTAATGTGTGTTTGTCTCTTTTAGAAAGTCCAGTGTAAATCCAGAACATGGGCGAGTCTTTGTTTTAAAGTCAGGATATAAATGTCTTTTTCTTTAGAAAGTATCATATCATATAAGGTATTGGATGAGTCTTTATGTTAGTGTCTACATGTAAGTATCTTGCGTTCTTTAGAAAGTATCATATAAGGTCTAGGATGAGTCTTTGTGTTAGTCTTTGCATGTGAGTGTCTTTTTCATTGGAAAGCATCATATGAGGTTTAGGATGAGTCTTTGCGTTAGTGTCTGCATGTAAGTGTCTCGCATTCTTTAAAAAGTCTCATATAGGTTCATAGGTCATGAAAACCCATGTTATGGGCAAGTCTGTGTCTGGAGTCATCATGCAAATATATGTCTTTTTAATAAGAAGTCTAGTGTAAACCCATGTCATGGGTGAGTCTATTCTCATGTTGGCATATCATGTGAGTGTCTTTGTTTTTAGGAAGTCTAATGAAAACTTGTGTCATAAGTTAGGTTTTCCAGGTTAGCATATAGGCGTTTGCACTTTAAGAGGTCTCATATAGAATTTAGGACATGTAGACCCATGTCGTGGGTAAGTCTCTTCCTTGAGTCGGCATATAGAGGTCTTGCATGCTAGGAAGTCTCATATAGATCAGTTAGCTCTTTTAAACCCATGTCCTGGGTGAGTCTCTCCCGCGTAAGCATATAGTCATTTTTTCATCTTAGGAAGTCCATATAAGTCGTTTAAGTCATGAATGCATTGGGATGGGTTTTGTTTTTTCATTTGTCCAGTGTCAAGGTCAAGGCCTGAGTTAACCATAAAGGAAATGTTTGGATGACGAGAATTTCTGTAACTATCATAGATCCCGAGGGAACAACATGGAGAATTGTTAGACTTTGAAGCACATGATCCATTCAGGTAAACTGCCTACACCGAAAGCAGCACAGAGGACCAGACATAACATGGATTCCCCGTACGAGGACAAGGAGGGCACATCATCAAAGAAGCTCTAGAAGTAGCTATAGTCTTGGTTGTCAAGCATTTCATGCTCAGAGTCTGTTATAGTCAGCTGTTCATTCATTTCTTTGCTCTTGTTACTATGTGATCAAACAGAATTTCGTGCTTGTGATTTTGACTTGAGTTGAGAAGTTCTCTCATCTATCCATCATCCGTATAAACCAAGTCTGACAAATTCAACTTCTCTTATCCATCCATCTTTGTCATATGCCTCGTTTTCATCCTTCGGTTTTCTTGAATCCAAGGTTAGAGAGATACAGAGAGATAGTAAAAAAAAATTTTAAAAAAAGAGTGAAAAACTATAGAGTGGTCGGTTTGAAAACCTCATTGAGGCAAGTTGAGAAAAAGGAGAGAAGACTAAAATCATCAGTCTCTTGAAAATGGACATCTCTTTGCTCCTAGACCAGCTGTTTAACCAAATGTGCCAAGGACAAAAGACTTGAACCCAACCTTCATTTCACCACCCACATTACCCTCATCTTTTCATTCAATCTCGACTTACCACCTACCATTCACATCTTTGACCTCTCCATCAAACCTCAGCCCTTTTCAAACCCTTAACCCAATCCAAAAGGTGTGTTATGACCAAAGGAGAATAGGAGTCAACGAATGAAGAAGAAGTTTGAAGAAAAAAAAATAACAAAAAACATTAGCCTTGACCAACCTAGTCATTCTCCTTATGATCAATCCATATCTACCCCAATGCCAGAAGGTGTGTTGTGACTAGTGTCATCAAAAAGGCGAACAGGAGTCAATCTCATGGAGAAGAAAGTCGAAGAAAGAGAAGGAAAAAAAGGGAAAAAGTGCAAAAAAAAGTGAAAAAAAGTGAAAGAAAATAAAAAGTGAAAAAAAGAGAGCCAGAAAAATGGAGTTAAAAAAAAAAAGAAGTTGAGAAGGAAATGAAGCAAGAAAAGAAAGAAAGAAAATGAAAAGGGGTTAGAAGAGAATAAGAAGTGAGAACGCGAAAAATAAGAGTCATGCACACCTCAGAAAATCTTATCTCAAACCTTCACCTCATCATCCATACACCTCAGCCTTCTAATACCTTCACAAACCTTTCATCCATCCATAACCTGCATATGAGACTTCAAACCTTCGTAACCATCTTTTCGAACCGTTAAGCGTTCCTCGGGGCACTATCCATCAAAGTTGCGCTAAAAGAACTACGACTGGCCTGATTCCACCTTGGATACGTAGGAAAACCTCTTTGAGGCCCGGCCGCTACATGGAGCATCCTTTGTCCTCAAAATGTTGGTCTTTGAGAGAAGAAAAAAAAACAAGAGAGGTTAACTTGGAATCCCAGGCTAGGCTAGCTTGAAAACCCACTCGGACAGGTTAGGCAAACGGAGAGTAAACCTTGGATTTCATCATCATCAACCCTCCATTTTCCTTCTGTCATACTTGGACATCATTCCATAACCATATTCCAACCCTTTCTCAAGAGATGATGTCTATCCCTTTGACCATCTCTTCAAGACACGATCATTCTTGAGTGTCTCCCTATACCATTCATCAATAAAGCCTCATCTACCATCCCTTTCAAACATTTCTCAAGAGATGGTGTCTATCTCATTTGACCGTCTGTTCTCCACTTCAAGACACGATCATTCTTAAGTGTCTCCACATCCCATTCATTAATAAACCATCGTCCACTGTCTCCTTCCCCAAATACTTCCTAACCAATCCTTTCATCCCATCTCACCCTCCGAGGACTTTTAAGCTCAATCATTAATACAAGTATGAGGCTCTGTGTGGCTTACATCTCAGCAAGAGCGAAAGCCGTTCACATCAGATCAACGGCTAATTGGCAACCACATGATCATAAACAGACTTAAAAAAAAGCTACTTTGAACTGGGGGCTCGCGCTACCTTCGTGACACCGTTCAGGACATTTATCGGGCATAACTTTAAAGAGGGACACTTACTCCCTATCCTACAAGGTTCTGCTTCTTCATTCTCATAGTCGTCGTAATAGTGGTCTCATCAAAAAAAAAAAAAGAGAGAAAGAAAAAAAAAAGAAAAAAGAAAAAAAAAGAAAGAAAAAGAAAAAAAAAGGAAAGAAAAGAGGGGCTAACTTGAAAACCCTTTGGGCAAGTTAGGCAAAAGGAGAGATTGAGACTCACTACTAAGGACTATGCCTCCTCCTATTCTATGGTCCCCATACATCATCTCGTCAATCCACATCGAAACTGGGGGCTTGTAAATCTCCAAGGTGCGCTCCAAAGCCAAACAATGTCATCAAGAGTCTACGCCAAATCGGGGGCTTGGCATAGATCAACACACATTTGAAAGCAATCAAGGTCAAGAAACGCATCCTTCAGGCATGTTGCCTCCATCATTGTTCCCTGTCCCGTGGATCGAAACATTACTCATCCTGAAGTTTCCTGAAATTCCCCACGAGTGGCCTTGATCCTTAGAAAGCATTGTCTTAGAAAATCATTGTCCAAGAAAATCTTTGTCTAAAAATAGAGTCGGGAGGGTGTTTGCATGTAGAATTGCATGTGTAGAATAACATAAAGCATCATACGTGTGTCTTGTCTAAACATAATAGGTTTCCATTGCATCCATATGTCATGTCAGAGTCACATTGGGTCAAGTTAATTTGTCATGCATCAAGTCAGTCTATCATGCGTTGGGTCAGTTTGTTGTGCATCGAGTTGGTTTGTCATGCATCAAGTCAATTTGTCACGCATCGAGTCAGTTTGTCATGCATCAAGTCAATTTGTCAGGCATCAAGTCAGTTTGTCATGCATTGAGTCAGTATGTCATGCATTGAGTCAGTCTGTCATGCTTGAAGTCGATAGTCGTGCATAAATGCATGAGTGCCTACTTGTGTCAAAAAACAAAACAAACTTTGCATTGTTTGTGCAAGAGTTTAGCAGCCTAGTTGCATGCATACCCGCATATTTGAAAAAACAAGAAGAAGCAGGGAAGTGCCACATCATTGCTCCAGAACGCAACACTGGGGGCTGTTCAAGCCCAATCAAACCGGCCGACATGGTTTCCAATCACTGAGAGCAAGATTAGAGCAATCTCTAATCACACTCTAGATGACTTCTATTTATCATCGAAAGCCCATCCTCATGATAATCTTCCAGTCTGCTAGGGACGCCACTGAAACAATCATCCGCATCAGGAAAATCCAATCTGTCTCGGGAAAAGCCCTTGGGATCCTCAACATCGGGAAAATCCGATCTGCCTCGGGAAAATCCGTTGGGCACCACCATCAGCCTCGGGAAAAGACATTGGCCATCTTCAACATCGGGAAAATTCGATCCGCCTCGGGAAAATCCGTTGGGCACCACCATCAACATCGGGAAAATCCGATCTGCCTCGGGAAAATCTGTCGGGCACCATCGACTGCTTCGGGAAAATCCGATCTGCCTCGGGAAATCCCGTTGGCATCGTTATCAATCTATCAGACAGGTAATTCTCTATATCTCTAACCATTGTTCAAAATGATATGACATTTTGCTTTGGTTGCTGTGCAGGGAGTCATCACAGACACCACGTCGCCGCTAAAAGGCGCCACCATCATCCAGCTACCGCACAAAAGGTCATTGCCATCATCATCATTCAGGGCCATCAACAGAGTTTCGATGTAGTCCCAATCCTGAGCCACCGGCATCATGCATCAAGTCAATTTGTCAGGCATCAAGTCAGTTTGTCATGCATTGAGTCAGTATGTCATGCATTGAGTCAGTCTGTCATGCTCGAAGTCGATAGTCGTGCATAAATGCATGAGTGCCTGCTTGTGTCAAAAAACAAAACAAAATTTGCATTGTTTGTGCAAGAGTTTAGCAACCTAGTTGCATGCATACCCGCATATTTGAAAAAACAAGAAGAAGCAGGGAAGTGCCACATCATTGCTCCAGAACGCAACACTGGGGGCTGTTCAAGCCCAATCAGACCGGCGACATGGTTTCCAATCACTGAGAGCAAGATTAGAGCAATCTCTAATCACACTCTAGCTGATTTCTATTTATCATCGAAAGCTCATCCTCATGATAGTCTTCCAGTCTGCCAGGGACGCCACTGAAACAATCATCCGCATCGGGAAAATCTTATCTGCATCGGGAAAAGCCCTTGGGCATCTTCAACATCGAGAAAATCCAATCCGCCTTAAGAAAATCCGTTGGGCACCACCATCAGCCTCGGAAAAGTCGTTTGGCATCTTCAACATCGGGAAAATCTGATCCTCCTCGAGAAAATTCATTGGGCACCACCATCAACATCGAGAAATTCAATCTGCCTCAGGAAAATCCGTTGGGCACCATCGACTGCTTCGGGGAAAATCCGATCTACCTCGGGAAAATCCGTTGGCATCGTCATCAATCTACCAGACAGGTAATTCTCTATATCTCTAACCATTGTTCAAAATGATCTGACATTCTGCTTTAGTTTCTGGGCAGGGAGTCATTACAGACACCACGTCGCCGCTAAAAGGCACCACCATCATCCAGTTGCCGCATAAAAAGTCGCCAACTCACAGGTCGCCAACAGTGGGACCACCACCATCCAGCTATCGCACAAAAGGTCGTTGCCATCATCATCATTCAGAGCCATCAACAGAGTTTCGATGCAGTCCCAATCCTGAGCCACCGGCATCGTGCCGGGTGAAGTCTCAATCTCCGAGCCATTGGCATCGCGCCCGATAAAGTCTCGACCCCTAGGACTATCATCAACGCGCCTGATGAAGTCCTTCGGCATAAAAAATGCCAAGCATCATCATCACCTAGGATCATCTGCAGAGCTTCGATCTAGTACCAATCATGAGCCACCGGCATTGTGCCCGGCGAAGTCTCAATCTCCGAGCCATCGGCATCGCGCCCGATCAAGTCTCGACCCTCAAGGCCATTAGCAATGCGCCTGATGAAGTCCTTCGGCATCAAAAATGCCAACCATCATCAACATCGACACCGGGAAAGACTGGAAGCAACACTGGGAAAGACTAGAAAACTCCATGAACCATCGGCATCATGTCCGATAACAAGTAAGGCATCATTCTCGGCCGAGATCAACATCGACTCATCAACGGTCAGGTAGAGCATCATTTTTGCTCGAGATCATCCCCAAAGAGGCACATGTCGCCCGCAACTGCGACACAGGACCGAGCTTCCAAGTGTCAACCCAGAACTTCAAGTAAGGCGTCATTCTCGCCCGAGATCAACATCGACTCATCAACGGTCATGTAGAGCATCATTCTTGATCGAGATCATCCCCAATTGGGCGCATTCTGCTCACAACTGCGACAGAGGACAAAGCTTCCAAGTGTCAACCCACACCTTCAAGTAAGGCGTCATTCTCGCCCGAAATCAACATCGACTCATCAACAGTCAGGTAGAGCATCATTCTTGCTCGAGATCATCCCCAAAGGGGCACATGCAGCCCACAACTGCGATGCAGGACTCAGCTTCCAAGCGTCACCCCAGGCTTTGCAATCCAAAGTCATATCCTCAAACTACTTTGACCTTCGTCCTATTCGGACTCGAGCAAAGTGGGGGCTCTCTGTAGACACCGGATTTTATACCGGGACAAGTGTACAAATCAATCATAACAAGAAAAGAGGCTAACATGAATGAAAATCCAAAGGACCATCCTCAATCAAAAGCTACCGGGCCAACCCACCACAAAAAGCCTTCATTTTCAACCCTTTCCACAAACATATGCCCACCATTTCGAATCCCATTTTTTCCACAATCCTTGTTGGCCCCATTTCTTTTGATGACATTAAAGTACACGTCATACGCTTTCCAACACTTTTTGAATTGTCTCAATCGGAGTCCGGATGAAAGAGTTATGGCCGTTCGAAGTTACACTTAGCCAGTTTTATAAACCAGGCGGATTATAACATTTTCGGGCCCAATCCGCCTGCACTGTGCCACTGCCAGAGTCTCAAAACCCGCCTAGGTTTTGAGAAGAAGAGTGGAGCGACGTCGTTTAGCTCCACGTCACTAATCCATGTGCTAATAATATCAAAACCCGCATAGGTTTTGAGGTAGTTGGTGCCAAAATCTGCATGCATGCAATTGATCCCTTGATCTTTGCCCCACGTGTTTGACGTCCCCTTGACCACCCAAAAACCGCCTAGGTTATGGTCCTTGGATGACTTGATTTGTGGGATATGATCCCTCTTTTTCCCTCCAAATCTCTCACTCCCTTCACCTATAAATACCCCCTCCATTTCACCTTCATTTCACCAACTACCATCATCAAAAATACCTCCTCCATATCAACTTTCATCATCAACTACTACCATCTAATACTCTTACTATACTCTCATCTTCCACCATATTATACTTCCATTCTCTCAAATTCTCATCATCTCCTATCATTACTCTATTCTCCTATCATCAACAATTCTACACATTCTACTTCCATCATCCACTTTCACCATAAATCGCCCTCATAAAATACATCCCTATCCTTCATTCTTTTCTAATCGCTTCATAATCACCCTCATCACACCCATATAACCTTCCATACACCATTTTCTCCTAGCCACTAACATTACTTCATCAAAGTTTCAAGTCAAGAGGGGGGCAACTCATGGGATCAAGGTCATCATCGCTACATCTTAAGCAAGGTTCGATTTCTTTGTTTTCATTATTGTAATTAATCTTGTAATTCCTTATTTAATTCCGTGCTTGTACATATTTTGTAAAATAAAAACCGCATTGTTTTATATTGCATATTTCGAATAATAATTCCGCGACATTAATCAAACTTCTCCTCGCTCATTTTCTTTTCAATTTTAATTTTAGTAGAGTCTGTTTGATAACAGGCGGATTCGAGAATTCTTACAACTCTCGAATTCTTAACCTTACCCCCGAATCTAGAAATCGGGTTCGTAGACCGGAGTCTTTCTTTTCTTATTTTACGGTTTGTCGATTTCCTTAAATCGGCTGGCGACTCTTTTACATTTTTCAAATTCGTTTAATTATTTAAAGTATTCGTTTATGCATAAAATAATTTAAGAAAAGAATTTAGTTCAGTTCCCTTCACTAATTTAAGATTTAACCCCAGGAAAATGGGCCAAAAATTAATAAAACCTAGGCGAATTTTATTAATTTCAACCCATTTTCTTCTGGCCCAGAGATGCAGACGGCCCAGCCCAGGGTCTGCTAAAACCTACGCGGGTTTTAGCATTTTTAGGTGGCCCGTCTGCTCCTCTTTGGGCTTGAATTTAGTGATTGGGCCGGGATTAAATTATTGTTAAATTATTTTTTGTAATTTCGGATAATTTAAATAATAAAAAACGGGTTTGTAAATAAATAAAGTTTCATTATCCCGAAAATGAATTTCGAAAATAAAAATATCCTTAATTAAGGATTCAGAACTCTTAGTCGAATCCCGATCACAAAAGTAGCGCATCACGGGAAAAGGGTAACCTTTTCCCGGGTTCCTACAGATTGGCGACTCCACTGGGGACTTAAACTTAAAATGAGGGTAAAACTTGAAAAAACAAATTGATTTGAAAAGTGTAAAAGGGAGAAGTTAATTTATTTCGCGACTTTATTATTCTTTTAGGCATCCCTTGCATACCGGGCAACTAATCGGGTCTTTTGACACGTTAGCACAAAGACAATGGTTTAAGTTACCTAGGATTTCCTTGAGAGCGGGAGGCCACTACTATGGGGATGAACTCTACATCTCTAAGCATTTGGTCGCTCCTCTCCCGGTGTCACACTCCAAGAGCTTCCTTGAAGTTCTTTGAGAATTACCCCAACTGCTTACCTTATGGTATGAAGAACCGGGGCGAAGGCATGCGGTAGGCTATATAACCCAACCATAAAAATCCAAGAATTTAGAGTCTTGGCTTAGGGTACGCCCGTCATGTGTATGCTATGTGCTATGTGAATCCCTCCCCCAATTCTTTTTTCTTGTCCTTTTGTAAAGAGTCGACCCTAGTTTTGAGGTTTTGTTCTAGTCCATATAAAATTCATTGGGTTGAGAAAATGATTATTTATTAATTAATATAATTAACTCAAAGACATTATGGTTAGCCCAAGTGGAAGGCCCATCATGTTTGAAAGTTGATTATCTAATCAATAAATATGAAATGACTCACCTTTGATGATATTATATGGCCCTTTATAAAATTCTCTTAACAAAGGTCCAAAAATATAATTAAAAAGTCCAACAAAGTTAATGGATAGCGTATTAGACTACATAATAGTCACTAGGCTTGAGTAATTAATTCATCGATTTAATTAATAAATCCATCATATTTATGGCCGGCCCGTTGTTAGGCCCAACCATATTGGATTTGTCAATTAAGCCCATAAATTAATTATGACTCGCTTATTGTTTACTTTATTCAATCCTTTACAATATCCATTTTCCCCGAGTAAAAAAAAAGGAGTATAAAAAGAAAAAGGTTAAAAAAAAAGAGGTCGTCAGTCTTGTCGAGCATCATTCTAGTCCGCATAATAACCAATATGGTTTGAGTTGTCTTGGTTGTCAGGCCAAGTCACGGATTCACCTTAAAATGGTCGGCTTGTGGATTGGGCTCATTTGAATTGAGAAACACTGACTTGTATCTTTCAACTTATGTCGACTCGCTATATTTGACTTTATTCGGCCCTTTATAATGCTCTTGTTGTAAAAAGTGTTGTTGTTACGCAAACCTGTGTCATAGTTGGGTTGTTTCCTGAGTCTAGGTGTCTTACAATAGTCCTAGATGAGTCTTAGTTTCGGAGTCTACATGTAAATGTCGTGTCATATGTGAGTCTTTTCTTAAGTCAATATGTATGTTTTGTTTTTGGGAAGTCTAAAGCTGGGTCATGGGTGAGTCTTTAGGTCATGTCGTAATTGAGTTTTTTTCCTAGGTTAATGTGTGTTTGTCTCTTTTAGAAAGTCCAGTGTAAATCCAGAACATGGGCGAGTCTTTGTTTTAAAGTCAGGATATAAATGTCTTTTTCTTTAGAAAGTATCATATCATATAAGGTCTTGGATGAGTCTTTATGTTAGTGTCTGCATGTAAGTATCTTGCGTTCTTTAGAATGTATCATATAAGGTCTAGGATGAGTCTTTGTGTTAGTGTTTGCATGTGAGTGTCTTTTTCATTGGAAAGCATTATATGAGGTCTAGGATGAGTCTTTGCGTTAGTGTCTGCATGTAAGTGTCTTGCATTCTTTAAAAAGTCTCATATAGGTTCATAGGTCATGAAAACCCATGTCATGGGCAAGTCTGTGTCTGGAGTCATCATACAAATATATGTCTTTTTAATAAGAAGTCTAGTGTAAACCCATGTCATGGGTGAGTCTTTTCTCGTGTTGGCATATCATGTGAGTGTCTTTCTTTTTAGGAAGTCTAATGAAAACTTGTGTCATAAGTTAGGTTTTCCAGGTTAGCATATAGGCGTTTGCACTTTAAGAGGTCTCATATAGAATTTAGGACATGTAGACCCATGTCGTGGGTAAGTCTCTTCATTGAGTCGGCATATAGAGGTCTTGCATCCTAGGAAGTCTCATATAGATCAGTTAGCTCTTTTAAACCCATGTCCTGGGTGAGTCTCTCCCGCGTAAGCATATAGTCATTTTTTCATCTTAGGAAGTCCATATAAGTCGTTTAAGTCATGCATGCATTGGGATGGGTTTTGTTTTTTCATTTGTCCAGTGTCAGGGTCAAGGCCTGAGTTAACCATAAAGGGAATGTTTGGATGACGAGAATTTCTGTAACTACCATAGATCCCGAGGGAACAACGTGGAGAATTGTTAGACTTTGAAGCACATGATCCATTCAGGTAAACTGCCCCCACCAAAAGCAGCACAGAGGACCAAACATAACATGGATTCCCCGTACGAGGACAAGGAGGGCACATCATCAAAGAAGCTCTAGAAGTAGCTATAGTCTTGGTTGTCAAGCATTTCATGCTCAGAGTTTGTTATAGTCAGTTGTTCATTCATTTCTTTGCTCTTATTGCTATGTGATCAAACAGAATTTCGTGCTTGTGCTTTTGACTTCAGTTGAGAAGTTCTCTCATCTATCCATCATCCGTATAAACCAAGTCTGACAAATTCAACTTCTCTTATCCTTCCATCTTTGTCATATGCCTCGTTTTCATCCTTCGGTTTTCTTGAATCCAGGGTTAGAGAGATAAAGAGAGATAGTAAAAATAAAATAAAAAAAAAGAGTGAAAAACTATAGAGTAGCCGGTTTGAAAACCTCATTGAGGCAAGTCGAGCAAAAGGAGAGAAGACCAAAATCATCAGTCTCTTGAAAATGGACATTTCGTTGCTCCTAGACCAGAAGTTTAACCAAATGTGCCAAGGACAAAAGACTTGAACCCAATCTTCATTTCACCACCCACATTACTCTCATCTTTTCATCCAATCTCGACTTACCACCAACCATTCACATCTTTGACCTCTCCATCAAACCTCAACCCTTTTCAAACCCTTAACCCAATCCAAAGGAGGCGCATGCCGCCCACAACCGCGATGATGGACTCAGCTTCCAAGCGTCACCCCAGGCTTTGCAATCCAAAGTCGTATCTTCAAACTACTTTGACCTTCGCCAATTCGTACTCGAGCAAAGTAGGGGCTCTCTGTAGACACCGGATTTTATACCGGGACAAGAGTACAAATCAAGCATAACAAGAAAAGAGGCTAGCATGAATGAAAATCCAAAGGACCATCCTCAATCAAAAGCTACTGGGCCAACCCACCACAAAAAGCCTTCATTTTCAACCCTTTCCACAGACATATGCCCACCATTTCGAATCCCATTTTATCCACAAGCCTTTTTGGCCCCATTTCTTTAGATGACATTAAAGTACGCATCATACGCTTTCCAACGCCTTTTGAATTTCCTCAATCGGAGTCCGGATGAAAGAGTTATGGCCGTTCGAAGTTGTACTTAGCCAGTTTTATAAACCAGGCGGGTTATAACATTTTCGTGCCCGTAATCGCCCGTAAGTGCCCGACCAGAGTCTCAAAACCCGCCTAGGTTTGGAGAAGAAGAGCGGAGCGACGTCGTTTGGCTCCACGTCACTAATCCGTGTGCTAATAATATCAAAACCCGCCTAGGTTTTGAGGTAGTTGGCGCCAAAATCTGCATGCATGCAATTGATCCCTTGATCTTTGCCCCACGTGTTTGACTTCTCCTTGACCACCCAAAACCCGCCTAGGTTATGGTCCTTGGATGACTTGATTTGTGGGATATGATCCCTCTTTTTCCCTCCAAATCTCTCACTCCCTTCACCTATAAATACCCCTCCAATTCACCTTCATTTCACCAACAACCATCATCAAAAATACCCCCTCCATATCAACTTTCATCATCAACTACTACCATCGAATACTCTTACTATACTCTCATCTTCCACCATATTATACTTCCATTCTCTCAAATTCTCATCATCTCCTATCATTACTCTATTCTCATATCATCAACAATTCTACACATTCTACTTCCATCATCCACTTTCACCATAAATCGCCCTCATAAATTACATCCCTATCCATCATTCTTTTCTAATCGCTTCATAATCACCCTCATCACAACCATATAACCGTCCATACACCATTTTCTCCTAGCCACTAACATTACTTCATCAAAGTTTCAAGTCAAGAGGGGGGCAACTCAAGGGATCAAGGTCATCATCGCTACATCTTAAGCAAGGTTCGATTTCTTTATTTTCATTATTGTAATTAATCATGTAACTCCTTATTTAATTTCGTGCTTGTACATATTTTGTAAAATAAAAACCGCATTGTTTTATATTGTATGTTTCGAATAATAATTCCGCGAAATTATTCAAACTTCTCCCCGCTCATTTTCTTTTCAATTTTGATTTTAGTAGAGTCTGTTTGATAACAGGCGGATTCCAAAGTTCTTACAACTCTCGAATTCGTAACCTTATACCCGAATCTAGAAATCGGGTTCGTAGACCGGAGTCTTTCTTTTCTTATTTTACGGTTTGTCGATTTCCTTAAATCGGCTGGCGACTCTTTTACATTTTACAAATTCGTTTAATTATTTAAAGTATTCGTTTATGCATAAAATAATTTAAGAAAATAATTTAGTTCATTTCCCTTCACTAATTTAAGATTGGACCCGAGGAAAATGGGCCAGAAATTAATAAAACCTAGGCGGATTTTATTAATTTCAACCCATTTTCTTCTGGCCCAGGGATGCAGACGGCCCAGCCCAGGGTATGCTAAAACGTACGCGGGTTTTAGCATTTTTAGGTGGCCCGTCTGCTCCTCTTTGGGCTTGAATTTAGTGATTGGGCCGGGATTAAATTATTGTTAAATTAATTTTTGTAATTTCGGATAATTTAAATAATAAAAAACAGGTTTGTAAATAAATAAAGTTTCATCATCCCGAAAATGAATTTTGAAAATAAAATTATCCTTATTTAAGGATTAAGAAACCTTAGTCGGCTCCCAATCACAAAAGTAGCGCATCACGGCAAAAGGGTCACCTTTTCCCGGTGTCCTACAAAGGGCAGGTACTCTCCCAATCCTAAAAGCTGCTAAGAAGCCTAACAACCAGGATGATCCTATGCCCCAGCATGCAAATGCTATCTTTTGCAAGCTTTGACCCTTCCTCCTTGATTGTTGAAGTGGGTCATCCTGTCCCAGAGATATTCGGGTTTAAAGAGGATCTATTCACCATGGCATTTGGGATAGTGACGATGATGACGAGTATGAGCACTCTGAAAAAGATTGGGTTGAAGTAGATGAACAAACACCAGATGATGTGGCATTTCTTACTCGATCTGGTCGCTACAACAACAGGAACACCACCACTCCAGTGGCTATCCCTAATCCTACACCAGTGGTTTACAATGATAATCAGACTCCTTCGGAAGACCCTCTTTTCACCCAACTCAAGAGGACCAAAGCTGAGGTCACCATTTAGCAATTGTTGTGCACATTACAAGCTCATAGGCAAAAGATGCTAGTTGCCCTTACTGCACTGACAGTTTCTCCTACAATGACCCCTGAATCCTTGGTCACCCACGTGACCGCCAATTAGGGAGTAATTTCCTTTGGAGAAGAAGATCTAACTCAAGGAGGGGTATTCCACAACAAGGCCCTGTACCTCACAGTGCAATGCTCCAACAAGACTATTCCATTGGTTTTGGTTGACAATGAATCAGCTGTAAATGTGTGCCCCTGGAGGACGGCACAGAAGTTGGGAGTTCAACATCAACACTTGATTCAAAATGGCATGCAACTCTGAGCTTATGATAATTCCCTTCGAAAATCAGTGGGATCCATAACATTACCTATCACTACTGGTAATATCACCCGGAACATAGAGTTTGTGGTGCTAGATAGCCCGGCATCCTTCAATTTGCTCCTAGGAAGGCCTTGGCTTCATGAGTGCAATGTCATAACATCCACTTTGCACCAGAAGGTAAAGATGATGGTTCGGGGCCAAGTAATCACCATCTTAGGAGAGCCTATCAATGCTGTTTTTACTCCCAAGTAGTCAACCCTAGAAGTGGAGCATAGTTCCATGGATGAAGAGCTACACAACTTTGAAATTGTGGCAGTTTTGAGCAAAGACGAAGCTCCTTTTGACTTTGATCCCTACTCAAACCCCAAAGTGCACTCTATTCCCAAGAAACAAGGTTACTTTCCTGGAATGCAACTAGGAAAGAACCCGCAGAGAAAGATTCCTCCGGTGATGAAGGCATTTAAGCAAAAGAGAAAGCTTAGCTTAGGGTACAGGCCAACAGAGAAGGAGGTCAAATTGGTAAAAATGGCCATAGCTAAGCAGAAAAGGATTGAGAATCCTCCAACTCTGTTCCAAACAAAGCCTTATCCACTCACTCTGAATGGAAAATTTGTTAGGGAAGAACATGACTTTCCTTACTATTGGGTTCCTGAACCATTTTACCGCAAGAACCAAGTAGTTCAGATTGTTGGATTAGAGATCTTCAAGGACTATTCCACTAATATGGTTACTGTCTTTGTTCCCGCTCGAGACAAGCAACCACCATTAGAGTGGACTCACCTTGCTATGAGCAACATATTTGGCATGTTATTTGGACAAGAAGCTGTACAAGAGAAGACTGAGGCTGACACTATTGTCGCTGCGCTATCCAACCCAGGCTTTGATCCAAGCCTTATGATCACTAAGGATAAAGGAGCTGCGGTCTCATGGGTCGATGCTGAGGAAAATAGTTTCTTTTTGTCTGTAGGAGAGTCTGTTCCTAAGGTCATACATCCAGGTTCTAAAGGTCTAGAGTCAAATGAGGCTGGTCTTGAGTCTGCTGGAGATGTACCTCTTTCTATATTGAATAAGAAGAATATTTCCGCTTACACCAATTCTTCTTTCCCCTCTTCCCTGAACTACTACGCCAATAATAATCTTGAATTTAATGAACCCTTAAAAGAATTTTCTAAAGAACATGAGCATAAAATGGCGGTCTTTGAAGACATCATCACTATAAATGTGGGCACGGAAGAACAACCTCGAGAGTTGAAATTGGGTAGTTCACTCATGGAAGAGGAACGGTTAGCCTTCACAGCACTTCTTAAAGAATTTGTGGATGTGTTCGCATGGTCTTACGAAGATATGTCAGGGATTGACAGGACAATTGTAGAGCATACCATACCTTTTCTCCCTAATACAAAGACAGTTCGACAAAAGGCTAGGAGGATCAAACCAGTATTGGCTAAGAAGATTGAAGAGGAAGTGATCAAGCAACTCAATGCCAAGTTCATCAAAGCAGTTCAATACCCTGAATGGATTGCTAACTTTGTCCCGGTGCGCAAAAAAGATGGGAAAGTACGAATGTGTGTGGACTTCCGAGACCTCAACAAAGCCAGTCCCAAGGATAGTTTCCCGTTACCTCCCATTGATGTGTTGGTGGATAAAACTTGCGGACACGAGCTCTTGTCGTTTGTGGACGGATATGCTGTTACAATCAAATCAAGATGGCAGAAGATGATATGGAGAAAACCTCATTCACCACACCATGGGGAACATATTGTTATGTGGTCATGCCTTTTGGTCTTAAGAATGCTGGAGCAATGTATCAAAGGACTGCCAACACTTTACTTCATGACATGATGCATAAGGAAGTGGAGGTCTATGTAGATGACATGATAGTCAAGTCCAAAACAAGGGAGGAGCATATACCCAATCTCCGCAAGTTCTTCCTTCGACTTCGTAAGTACAAAATGAGGCTCAATCCAGC
The DNA here is from genome assembly GCA_029582165.1 of Portulaca oleracea. Taxonomy (NCBI): domain Eukaryota; kingdom Viridiplantae; phylum Streptophyta; class Magnoliopsida; order Caryophyllales; family Portulacaceae; genus Portulaca; species Portulaca oleracea. The sequence goes on from CM055872.1 coordinate 23,551,477, forward strand.
AAAGTGCACTTTTGATGTTACCTCTGGAAAGCAGCTAGGCTATGTGGTTAGCCAACGAGGCATTGAAGTAGATCCTTCAAAGATAAAGGCCATTCAAGATTTGCAACCGCCCAGGACAGAAAAGGGGATAAGGGGCTTTCTAGGGCAAGTTCAGTACATTAGTATATTCATCTCAATGCTCACCATGACCTGCAAACCTTTATTCAAGAAATTGAAGAAGTGCAGTAAAATAGAATGGGATGACCAATGTCAAGCCGCTTTTGACAAAATCAAAGAGTATTTATAGCATCCACCGGTCCTCATGTCTCCGGTACCAGATGAGCCTCTCCTCCTTTATCTTACAGTAACCAGCTCTGCAATGGGGGCTATGCCGGCTTGAAAGATCAAAGGTCAAGAGAGCGCCATCTATTACCTAGCAAGAAATTTCTAGACTATGAAAGTCGGTATGCTGACATAGAGAAGATGGCTCTTGCATTGGTGTGGGCCACCAAGAAGCTAAGGCATTATATGCTTTCGCACACTGTATATGTCATTGCCGAGAATAATCCCATTAAATTCACCATGGAACAACCTACCATCAATAACCGCATCGCTCGATAGGTAGTTATCCTCTCAGAATTCAATCTCTAGTACTTGCCTCCGAAATCCATTAAAGGACGGGTTGTTTCGGATTTGTTGGTCGTTTCACCATCACAGGAACCTCCAAGCAATCACTTGGAATTCCCAGATGAAGATATCTTTGTCACCGACGAAATTACATGGGAAATGTATTTCGACGGAGCTTCCAATCAGATGGGTTGTGGAGTTGGAGTCATGTTAATCTCTCCAGAAGGGGCACATGTCCCTGTGTCTATAAAGCTGGATTTTGATGCTGCTAAGAGGCATGCATAAAGGCTTTATAGGTTGTTTTGACCATAGGAGTGCGCCATATAAAAGTCTTTGGAGATTCTAGCCTCATCATCAATCAGGCTAAGAATGCGTTGAAGGGTCGAAATGAATGCCTTATGGCATATCAGCAGAAGCTTTTGAGACTCGCCGACCACTTTGAGAAGATTAGTTTTCAATACCTTTCTAGGGATCATAATGAGCTAGCCAATGCTCTAGCCAAGTTATCTTCAATGATATCAATCCCAACATATACGCTTCAGCTACCTGTGGTAGTAGAGCGGTAGTCTGAATCAGCATATGTTTCCACTATGGAGACACAAGAACTTGATACAATTTTCACGACAGATACAATTTTCTTCAGAAAAGAGAATATCCGGCTGAGTTATATGCCTGAGGACAACGAGAAATCAAGTCCTCAACAGCATAATACTGCTTGATCCAAGATCCTTTGTACAAGAAGTCGGCTACAAACATTAATTTGTTGTATATAGATGCTGAAAGTGCAAAGGAAGTCATGGCCATTGTGCATGGAGGAGAATGTGGACCTCATATGAATGCAGAATGGGCCCATGTTAGTAAAGAAGATTCGAAGGGATGGTTATTATTGGTCAACTATGGAAGCAGATTGTTTGGATTTTGTTCGAAGGTGTCACAAATGCCAAGAATATGCCAATCTGCAACTTCAACCTTCATCATATCTGACCACTTTAACATCTCCATGGCCATTCTCGATATGGGGTATTGATATCGTTGGAAAGATACACCTCACAGGGACAGGAGGAATGAATACATCTTGGTTGCGATTGACTATTTCACTAAGTGGGTAGAGGCAGCCTCTTTTGCAAAACTCACATCCAAGCAAGTGGCTAAGTTTGTCCTTTGGAACATCATATGTCGATATGGAGTACCCCATGAAATAATTAGAGACAATGAAAGCCATTTTTGGAAGGAAGTGGAGACACTGCTCGTCACTTATCACAGTCAGCATCACCGGTCCTCCCCTTATCGACCTCAAGCTAATGGAGCTATGGAAGCTGCCAACAAAACAGTAGCATGAATCGTTAAGAAAATGGTTGTTACTTATAAAGATTGTCCTGATATGTTACTATTTTCTCTATGGGAATATCGCACCTCTATACGAACTGCTACAAGTGCAACGTCATATTCATTTGTATATGGGGTGGAAGCAGTCTTGCCAGTTGAATTAGCAATCCCTTCATTACGAATAGTGGTAGAGAGTCAGTTGCTAGAAGCGGAATAGGCTCGAGCAAGGTTCGAGGAATTAATGTTGATAGATGAAAGGAGGTTGAAGGCGTTACACTATATACAAGTATATCAAAGTAGGATCACCCGTGCTTTTAACAAAAAAGTGAAGAATCGTGCGCTTCAAGCAGGTGATTTAGTGCTTAAGGAAATGAGGGCACCCATAAAATATCCAAGGGAAAAATTTGCACCTAATTGGAAGGGTCTTTATATGATTAATGATATTTTACCAAGAGGAACAGCTCGCCTTGCTACTATGGATGGAGAAGATGTGATCCAACCAACAAACTTGGATCAGCTCAAGAGATATTACGCCTAATATAACCAAGCAATTGGAAAACCAATTTTCAGACACTTGGTCTATATCTAATAAAGTGCTCATAAAATACGATTTTGCAAAAAACACAATAATTGCAGATAATGTCTTCTCTTTATTTCATTCATAATGCAAGTACACTGCTTGTTTATAAGAAAATTGAAAAGACGATACTAAATAAAATGATTATTTTGGCAAAGCAACTTCAAATCCTTCCTTATTCTTATCCATCTTCTAATCTTTATTCACTTTGTCTACTTCGCCAGTAACCTCATGGCCAGTCTCCATGTCTCTAAGCTCGTGCAGGCTTCCCTCTTTGTCTTTGGGTTTATAGACTCGCCTGCTTGATTTTCGCGTCTCGACCCTAGGGCCTAGCCGGTCCTTTGCCAAGACTTTAGTGCTTATTTGATCCTTCAAGGATGTACGTGGACCAAGTCTTTTCTTCACGGACGATGCCGCTTGCTCTCTTCTTGCCTCATCAGCACGGCGAGATTCAACAACTGTAATTAGCAACCCATGATAACCAGCAACAACATAATGGGATACTTGTGCCTTCAAAGGAGCACGAAGGGTCGGCCTCTTCTCCGAGTACTTCAATCATGACTCTATTACCAATTGACGAAGCTTCAAATGCTCGGTGGCTTCGCAAAGCAGCTCAGGAATAATCTGCTTCCAACCGATCTGTCTTCGCACCCGCTCAGGGAAGTAATATGTCATGTGCGTCAAGCCGACAATACAAACATAAGCGTTGCGTGAATCACGGGTCACATATTTAGGGATGTTCCACCATACAATCCACCATGTCATGTCGCGAGGCTCCTTTAAGAATGCGATCCATTCTGTTACTGAGTGAAGATTGATGTATCTCCACTTCCTTTGACAATATAGTTCGCCAACGTAGAGGGTGTTCGAGGTTTTTCGACAAGGTTGAGATGCTCCATCAGCCATACCTGTTCAACAAAGTTAGCAAGGGTTATAATTGCACGACAATTATCTCACAATAACGAAAAAAAAGAAATTCTTTGTCACTACATAGGTCACGCGGCCTATGAAGTCAATAGAGGGTGATTCTCTTGTTCATACAAAACAAAAAAAAAAAAGAAAAGAAAAAAAGAGGAAAAGAAGGGCGTACCTGGAGCAATAAGGGACTTCCGCGAAATTCATGTTTGGGATTAGGATCATCCAAGCCCAACATGGTTTCTGCTAGCATCAATGGCACCGGGTTGTAACCTCGAGCCATGTCTTAAACAGATTGTATCAAGTTCGTCGAACCGGTCCGTTGTCCACCATGGTAAAAACACAATTCTCCAAGAAGATATAATACAAGTGCTCGCACTCGTATCACCGGACATTACTCTAAAGTTTCAGGGGATTGAAAATATTCGACTATAGTTCGGAAGTGTACCTTTCCGCCAATTAATGCGATTCCTATGACACGGGAAGGAAGACATAGGAGCTCCTTGTAGTACTTCCCGGCATCTAGGGATGTTGGAGGTGACGTTGGCGGTGTGTAGTGATTAGTCCCTGGAATAGAGGACCATTCTTCTTGAAGCGGGCATAGCTTTTTCATGTTAAAATGGAAGACATGCATCTTCGAATCCCAGAAAGTCTCCGCCGCTCGAAGGAAATCGGGGTTAAGTCTCACTTGGCGAAGGCTTAATAGGTTAGTTGCTCAGTTGGTATCTTCCAAGCTCTATCTTCTCTTCCTTGGACAAGGTGCTCATCCAAGTGGCAAGCTTCTTCTCGAGCACCTTGGAAACTTTAGAGATTTTTGTGACTTTTTGCAAAGACTTTCAAGTTGGGATGATGGGTGAGGCTCACATACATGAGGAAGGGTATTTATACACCTTCACCCAAACTCAAAATGGATAAAAAAATCATAAAAACAGTCATATGGTCGTTGCCCATCAAATCCCATGATTTAGCCCATTTTCAACGGCTAGAAAAAAAGAGATAAAAAGAAATGCAAAGGCCGCATGACTTTTGCTGTCCAGATGCAGTGCGCGCGCCTAGATCGAGCCTTGCCCCTCTTCTGGCCCAACAAAAGTCGCTTAGCTTTCGTAGCGGCCCAGGCCCATTTCAAGCGACGTAGGTCGTTTGACCTTTGTAAACAGATGGGCTACTTTCTTTTGTGTGAAGAAGACGGGCCAACTGCGTCTTTCTTATATGTTTTGGGTTTTGTTATTGAATTCATTGATGCTCGGTTAGAAATTTATGCTCGAATTACTCTGACAGTTAAGTTTTTATGTTTTCTTTTCTTTTCTTTTCTTTTTGGGAAAACGGGATTAATCCCATCATATAAAAAAAACATCATAAGAGTGCATTAACAGACATAAATTTTTACATGTGCCAAGTCTTGCATTAATAAATAAAAATTAAAAGTCATGCATAAGATAAAAAAAAAAGGAGTCTTGCATAAGTCCTGCATACAGGTGGAGCTTTCAGTCGAACCACATCAGAGAGCTCGAATCGCCGCTATCCTCAACCAGGTCATCACCAACATTCGAAGTTCCTGCATTCGAAGCACCTGCAGTCTCAAAGTAGGTCTCCCAAGAATAATAATCTGGACCAGCCTCTAGATCGAACCCTACAAGGATTAGAGTAACTGGAGGCATTGGTGGAGATGGATCCCGCACTGGAAGTGATGGAGGCACAAGAGAGGGTTGTCAAGGTGATGGAACCATAGGAGAGGGCTAACGAGGTGATGGAACCATAGGGGAAGGCTCTTGAGGTGGCGATAGCACTAGAGAAGGATCTCGTGGCGATGGCGAGGTAGAAGGAGGAGCCACTGATGAGTGCGAATGTGATGATCTTTGAGACCCTTGAGAAGCAGAGAGCCATGAATGATCAGGGACATACCACCCGAAAGATGAAGTGGGGCCATGCAAGCTCAGCTCCATAACCAGGTATTGGCCATCCAGAAGAACTAGACCCACCCAGCCATGAATGTTGAGGCGCTGACCACTCTTGTAAACAAGCTGGGCAAGAAGATCCTATATCGGGTGTAGGCACTGGGCATCCCTCAAAATATGCACCATAACCCTGGTACATACCAGAACCGCCCAAGGAAGGGGTGATAGGGTTAACAGGATGCGAGGTGGCGTCATTTGCTAGGGTCTGACCGCCAGGTACCCCACAAATGCACCTGAATCGCGATCTCTTACCACTATCTCTCGACCCCGATGACTAGAGCGCACCAAAGTAGGAGTCCGATGAGAACCAGAGGGTCGGTTGGTAGCGCTGGACTCCGAGGCATCCTCAACTCAAAAAGAAGGTGCCCGTGTATCTTCGTCGTACCCCACGTCGTGGTAAGAGCCTCCCCTACTATGATACGAACCGCTCTGATCATAAGGCTCTCCCAGTGACATCTGAGCCATATCTTCTTCCATACTCGGTGGACGAAGATCTCTAGAGCCAGACCTACAACGACGAGATCCAGATGAACTCTGGCTTTCAATCAAAATGCCCTTTCCACGACCTTCAAGTACAGGTACTAGAGGAGGACTTGAAGAACCACCAACCTCTTCCCGAGATCGGCCTCGAGAAGAATACTCCCCTATAGATGAACGACGTGGGGGCTCCGAACGGGGAAGAACCACATTTGAGCGTCGCGGTGGTTCCCTAGGAACAGACTCTGCATCAGCCTCCATATCTTCGCCCCTGGCTGCATTACCCTGATATCTACCAAAGCCAGTGAACACTTGGTGGACATGCTTCTTTATGGTGCTCCATTCCTTAATGATACGCCGAAGACGTGGGCACCTTGGCTGAAAGGGGACAAAACCAAGACTATTGACAAGAGAAGAAGAATGACAATGAGATGATACAGAACGGAAGTTATCGGTTTCCGTTCAAACTCCTGTGATGCAGAACATTCGCTTCTACGTTCCACGTCTAAGAAACCGCCAATCTTTTCCTCCTCTGGCGGAACCTCCACTTCAGCGGCCATGGTGTAAGGCCCCAGCTGTAGACTTTGTGGTTAGAAACAACAAAAGCATGGTAAGGAAGATAAGGAAAAGATGCATACCACTCTGGGAGCTAAGCGGCTGAGGTAGCGATCAAACTCCTCGTCAAACTGATCATGTTGGACCTCCTTGATGAATTGCTGGAAGTCCTGACCTTGAACCATGTCCCTCAGAAGGTTCGGGTCGATACGCCATGGTTCACACATGCTCTCTAGAGGATCTAAATGGGATAAGGCCAGGATGACGTCCCAGGATCTGTCTCGAGGCTCTTTCTCCCAAGTACCACACATAGCCTGAGGGCCCCTCAATCAGGAGGTGAAGACGAGTGTCATGTTCTACTAAGTGCAAGGGGGTTGGAAACCCTCCCACATTAAAACCGACCCAGGGACGCCAATTCACCTGAGCCTGTAAAGGGAAAAGAATTTAAGATTAGAATGCAGAGGAAAATAAGGGAAATCATTTGGTATGAAGTAATACCGGAGTAAGGTTGTCCAGCGTGTGTCGAATAAGGTTGAGAGTTCATGGCTTGTATTTCTTCCCATGAATACGCTCGATAGTCCAGCCACAGCGACTAGTACTATCCTACCCCTCTTCGATTGGAAACTCAAGGACAAAATGTATTCGTAGGCCCATGACTGCATAAAGATGATGTTAGAAAGGAAAGAAAAGGGGATCGAGGTCAAAATAAGAAGAGTCTCAGGTATATACCTCGAGCACCTTCCACAAGGAAGGGCCATACTGGAAGCAAGTCTGAGCCGAGTGAAGAAAAATGGGTTCATCATTTTGTGAGACTCTCACACCGCGACAAAGCCCATGAATAAAGTTAGCATAAGCCGCCTTGCCCCAATTTAAGTTTCGAATATTATTGGAATTCAAAAGGTTTGAGAACCACGTCAGGACAACATTATCCCCACGGTTGGCGAAGAGGGTGGCAGAAAGGATATACGCCAAGAAAATGAAGCGGCATTGCTCATTAGGTAAATCTTGGAAGCTCGCATCACGAAGGGTCACTTCAGAATGCATATAAGAGAGGTTTGACAGGCCTTGTCCATGACGAAGTTGCGCTACCACTGGACCTAGCATATTCAAGACTACCGGAGGAATGTCCACATGGAAGGTCAAATTTTTCCCACCCCAAGGAAGACCGGTGATCATAACAAATTAAAGTCTTTAGGTGTTACAGTCATTTCACCCACAGGCAGATGGAGGGTATTTCTAGCATCCCAAAACCTCTCGTCGATTGCCCGACCTATGAGACGAAAGGTTCGACAGTTCCAGGCCGCTAAACATTTCCAAAATGGCAGAAAACCCGCCGCGGTTAGTGTATCATTCACAAAATTCCCAGGGATCGATGTTGCAACTTTCAAGGGGTCTTTTAAGTTACCGCAAGTTAGGGCATCTTGCTAAAAAGTAGCAAGCAGAATTTCAGGACGCTACCTAAAATGGGGGCTTATATAGCATTTTGGGCCCAAATACAGTTTGTAAAGCTTAAAATTGAATACTGGGCTCACTGCCATGGCCCGCAAGACAGTACCCGCAGCCCAACAGAATGTGTAGGCTGCTTAACCTACACTGAGTAAATGGTCCGACATTTCCAGTCCAAACCGCATCAGAGGCCCCGCAGAAAATGATAAAGGCCGCTTAGCCTTTATTGGACAAATGGCCCATTGACCCAGCCCAAAAACACGCCAGAAGCCCATAAAAATCGATAAAGGCCGCTTAACCTTTGTCTTTTCAGATGGTTGTAACGTGGTTTGTAGACCTCGGTTTTTATCGTTCTTTCTCAGGGAGCGAGGGGCCTTAGCTATGACTACTTGACTCTAGGTAGGGTTTACGATCATGAAACGATGAGAGGTTTAGGGTAAAAACAGCACAAGCACACTAAGGTTCGGTCAAAAAGGGGAAACAAGGGGTGTCGGGAGACTTCGGGATGCAAACGGGGATGAGGAAATGGGTTTTGCAACAAGGGAGTAACAAGAAGGGAGAATCAAGTGGTAATTCCGTTAGAAAATACCCACCGGGCTTCCTCTTCCGAGGATAGTCCGGATTAACTTCCCTAAAGTCCATCGACAGACCCGGAGGGTTAATGAAACGAAATTTCCTAGTTAGTTTCTATTCGCTTTCGTGAATAGAATACTAACTATCCCAATTCCCACATTCCAACACAAGTGTTGGATGTATTCGGGAGCTTTCGAACCCAAATACATCCTACTTGAGGGAAGGGTAGGAGTGAGAAATTGATTTCCCAACTAATTATTGACTAATATTGCTAACCCAGACCTAGTCACCCATTCACATCCTTAAAATCTCCCTAACCCATTAGGGTTCTAGCCTCTAAACATCCTAACTAACATGATAATAACATTAACAAGTTCATTCATGCTTAAAAAAACAATCAAATTAACAATACACAACAACCAATAAACACCAACAACTATAATAACAAAACAGAGATTAACAAGTAAATAATGAACTAAAGAGAAAAAGGTTAAGAAATGCTCATTGATTTCGATGCCAAAGGAAATACTCCAAAATAATAAAGCTCCAATGCTCCAAAGATAACAATAATCTTCAAACTTCAAATAGGAATCCAATAGAATCTAGTACAAGAGCAATAATCTAAGTAAAAACTCTCACTAATCACTCTAATTCAAAGCTTAAAATGTGATAAAAGTATGATAAAGTATGTGCTAAGATAGGATAATAGATGATCTTCAGCTAAAAGACCTAAAACCAATATATAAAAGCCAAGTTTGTTACTCAAAACTCGTCACTTTGCTAAACAGGAAAAATGCATCTGCAGGGGACCGTGGGCACGGTCTATGAGACCGTGGCCATGGTCCCCTGCAGATGCTTTTTTCCTGTTTAGCAAACTCGTCACTTTGCTAAACAGGAAAAATGCATCTGCAGGGGACCGTGGGCACGGTCTATGAGACCGTGGCCATGGTCCTGCGCAGTGCAGGCGATTTCTCTCTTCTCTTCGCAGCACCGTGGGCACGGTGCCCCTGGACCGTGGGTACGGTCTGTCGATTAGGCAGATAACTTTTCGCTCCTTCGCACCGTCGTGGCTACGGTCTCCCAAGACCGTGGCCACGGTCTTGCTCGGCCAATTCTTCCTTTAGACAGGACATGATCCCACCGTGGCTACGGTCAACTTGACCGTGGCCACGGTCTTGCTCGGCTCCCATTCCTTCCTCCCTTGGGCGTAGCTTGATCCCACCGTGGCTACGGTCATCATGACCGCGGCCACGCTCTAGCTCGGCCTCAACTTCCCTTGCTCCTAACTTGACTGCACCGTGGCTGCGGTCATCATGATCGTGGCCACGATCCAGCTTGGCTTTAAAAGGCCTTCTGGGCGCCTTGACATGTCCGGCCTTTCCGCAATCCTTCGCCTGCGACTCGACCAAGACTCGGGGAATCTCGGGATTCCCAAAATAGGTGCAAAAATGGCCCTTTTTACCATGTTTTGAGTAAAAACTCCGAAATCTACAAAATTACCAAAAACGCATTAAAAGTTATTAAATTAAGCTACGAAACAAGTCAAAAGCCTAAGGATTAAGGTGGTATTTAGACACAAAATTGGGTCTAAACACCCCCCCCCCACTTAAACTTTTGCTCGTCCCGAGCAAAACAAGACAAAAACTAACTAAACTAACACTAACTCCTCTGTCGTGGGAGAGAAACGGGTGCATTTAGCGTATGCACGAAGCCCTTTGAACCCCCCGGTAGCCTGGGTGGACGAGATGGACTCGTGAGGGTTTGTAGCAGCTGTGCCCACAAAAGCCAAAGAAAGAGGAGAGAGGGAAAGTGAAAACAAAACTGAAGAAAACAAAAGGAAAGAAAAACAAAGGCTTTGATTCAAAAGATCTCGCAACCTAAACTAAGAAAACGTTATTAAGCCTCCAAAAGCAACCGTTAGGAGCATCTCACAAACACCAATCTCAGATGAAGGTCAATCTTGAAGATTTTTAACTCCCTACACCTTATACCAAGCGAAACCCCATGTGCAAATATGTGCAAATATGTGCAAGTGGGTTCTAACTTGAACCAAAAGACTCTAAAGACTCGTGTCCGAAAACAACAAAATGACCAAGAGAAGTGTTGCCCACCCTCACATTTGGTCTCCCTTGGCTTGGTGAGGGTCGTAGGTGATGCAAGGAGAGGCCCCACTCTTTTTAGAAGCAAAAACTTTCTTTTTTTTTGGGTTGGTTTTACCAACGAAATTGCTTTTTCTTTTTCTCTTTTTTTTTTCTTTTTAAAGGTCGGTATTAGCCTTACTTTCGGGAATTGGACGGCCCATATAAGGGGTATAGCCTCCCAACACGGTCTTTTCCATTCGCCTCTCCGTCGCAAAGCAATATAGGAGGAGGGTTAAGGGGTATCTGTGTCGTACCACTGATACCGGGCCCGTGTGGGTTGGCTAAGTGTAGGTGGTTAATGTCATTCAGCGACACGCTCCACTTAATCAGGTTATTGTATCTTATGAATTCTTTTTCTTTCTTTTTTTTTAACTTTTTGCTTTTGCTTTTGCTAAACAAGAAAACAAAACAAGCTCGGACACAAACCCCTAGAATCTCCCGGTTCCAATCGGAACGTGAAAGGAATCGGGGGTCTCACTAGACACTCAATGAAGGGAGTCTAATTAAGGTAAGTCTTGACTAGAACCCGAGACAGGGTCGAAAATGCTCAGACCAGTTACTTTTAAAGAAGATTAAGAACAGCTTCTCAATTTCGACAACAAGATCCAAGAAACAAAGCAAAACAAAGTGAAAACAAAACTGAAAGAAAAACTTTTAAGGTTTTCACTCCCCTTTTTCTCCTTTTTCACACGAAAATTTTTCAAATTTTAGGCAAAAACTAAGAAAACAAAGATCAAAACTAATAGGTGATCTACCCTTGAAACAGAATATCTCCCCCTCCCCTCCCCCCCCCCCCCCCCACACACACACACTTAAAACGCCACAGTGTCCTCATTGTGGGAAGGTGTCACATGAAAAGGGTAGAGAACCTTCAAAAAACAAACAAACACAAGCATCTAGCAAGTAAAAATGGTGGCAACCCGAGCCCACACGGCTCCAACAACAATATATCCCAACACAAACACTCAAAGAGGTTCGGCACCCAAAAGAAAATCAAGCATGCGACGGATCATAATGAGAATTCACATAAGAAGGAGTAAGGTGGGAAGATATTACCTCAAGCTCTTCATAAGCGTTAAAACTGCGATCCGAAGTCGTCGTTCAAGTGAATCAAAACGATATTAGAGTAAAAGACGACTTTACAAGCGACAAAATTCACATGCGAGATTGAAAACGAAAGAAAAAGAAAAAACTAACTAGACTTTGAAAGAAAACTACAAAGGGGAAAATAAAACTATAAACAATATGTACATTGCCAATTGCTTACCTTATCCCTGAAATGCATAATGGGAGGAACTGGCCAAAATGCATAATGAGACCGTGGCCACGGTGAAAACCACCGTGGGTACGGTCCTCTTCGGTCACTCCCCTGCACCTACAAGGCTCAAAAACTTGGAAACAATTGTTAAGTCCTAAAATCTACCCTCTTATTATCCACTCTCTTTTCTTTCTCGCTCAATCCCCATTCAAAGACACTTTCCCATCACTCAAAACCACTTTGAATCACGTCCTTCATAGAACCTCTTTTCACTCTCGATTTTTTTTCAACTTTTTCAAATTTTTTTTCACTCTTTTCTTTCTTTTTCTCAAACTTTAACAAAAACAAAAGTGAAAATGCTAAAACAAGAGAAATAAAATAAAGAAAAATGAAAGAAAATACTAAGGGAAGGGGAAGTAGCTTGTACCTCTCCCGGGTGCTTGTTTTAGGTCCTAGCTTGACCTATTCCGATGCTTTTCAACCGTCAAAGTTGGCGAGGTACACCACAACGGTCCCCGCGTACTCCTCGCCCGTGAAGTATGGCTTAAGCTTTGATGAGTTCACCTTAAAACAATTCCCTTGCGCATTCTTTAGTTCAACCACCCCGGCGGGAAGAATCCTCACTATTTCAAAGGGTCCGGACCACCTTGATCTCAGCTTCCCGGAAAATAGCTTGAGCCTTGAGTTGAAGATAAGGACCCTATCACCCACTACAAACTCATGACGGTTCAACCTCTTATCATGCCATGCTTTTGTACGCTCTTTGTAGATCTTGTTATTCTCATAAGCATGACGTCGCAGCTCCTCAAGCTCTTCTAATTGAAATAAACGACTTGTTCCGGCCGCCTTGAGATCGAAGTTCAATTTCTTGATCGCCCACATCGTTTTATGCTCAAGTTCCACGGGAAAATGACATGCTTTCCCATAGACAAGTCGATACGGAGTAGTCCCAATCGATGTTTTGAAGGCGGTGCGATATGCCCATAAGACTTCATCTAATTTCTCCGCCCAATCCTTCCGCGAAGAGCTCACCGTCTTCTCTAACATCTCCTTGATGGCACAATTTGAGATCTCAACTTGCCCTTGCGTTTGAGGATGATAGGGGGTCCCTTCTTGTGATTGATACCATACTTTGCTAGGAGGGACTCAAACTTCTTCTCGATGAAGTGGGATCCGTTGTCACCAATGATAACCCTTGGAATACCAAATCTTGGGAATAAGATCTTCTTCAAGAATCTTGACATGGACTTGCCATCGCACTTCACGCATGGGATAGCTTCGACCCATTTCGAAACATAGTCTACCGCCACTAGGATGTATTGAAAACCTCGTGATGACGGAAAAGGGACCCATGAAATCTAACCCCCATACATCAAAAACCTCTACCTCAAAGATGAAGTTCAATGGTGCTTCATTCTTCTGGGAAATATTTTCGGACCTTTGGCATTTGTCACATTGCTTGACATGAAGATGGGCATCACGAAAGAGAGTCAGCCACCAATAGCCGGCTTGTAAAACTCTCACCGTCGTCTTTTGAGAACCACCGTGACTACCAACCGGGGATTCATGACAATATGTCAAAACAGATTTCACCTCGCTCTCGGGTAGACATCTCCTATACATCCCGTCGTTGCACAACCGGAATAGGAATGGATCATCCCAAACGTAATGTTTCATGTCGCGAAAGAACTTCTTCTTTTGATGAGGGTTCAGATTTGGAGGAATCACCTCACTAGACAAATAGTTTATGATGTCAGCATACCTCGGGTGAGAGTGCTTGATAGCCATGAGTCGCTCATCTAGGAAAGAATCTACAATCGGTTGGGTATCCTCTAAGTCAACAAGAATCCTCGATAGGTGATCGGCTACTACATTCTTCGTGCCGGCCTTGTCGCGAATTTCCAAATCGAACTCTTGCATAAGCAAGACCCACCGTATAAGCCTCGGCTTCGCTTCTTTCTTTCCCATCAAATATTTGATCGCGGCATGATCCGTGTAAACCTCCACTTTGGAGAACATAAGGTACTGCCGGAATTTGTTGAGAGCGAAGATAATTACCAAAAGCTCCTTCTCAAAGGTCGTGTAATTCTTTTGCGCACTATCAAGCGCATGGCTTGCATAGTAGATGACCCTTGGCTTCTTCTCTATTGTTTGGGCTAAACACGCTCCCACAGCGAAATCGCTTGCATCGGCCATGATTTCAAAGGGTAGTGTCCAATCCAGAGGTTGAACTACCGGAGCGGAAATCAAGGCTTGCTTTAACCTATAAAATGACTCAAGGCACTCATCAATGAAAGAGAATAGGGCATCCTTGCACAAGAGATCAGTTAGAGGTCGCGCGATTTTGGAAAAATCCTTGACGAACTGGCGATAAAAGCCGGCATGGCCAAGGAAACTATGCACCCCCTTAACAGAAACTGGGGGTGGTAAGCGCTCTATAACTTCAACTTTAGCCTTGTCCACTTCAATGCCCTTAGAAGAAATTAAATGACCCAATACAATACCTTCTTCCACCATGAAGTGGCATTTCTCCCAATTCAACACTAAGTCAACTTCCTCACAACGGGTTAGAACTTTCTCCAAATTCAGCAAACAATCATCAAAGGTATTACCATAGACAGAAAAATCGTCCATAAAGACTTCTATGCATTTTTCAATGAAATCACTAAAGATAGCCATCATGCAACGTTGAAATGTCCCCGGTGCATTACATAACCCAAAAGGTATGCGACGATAAGCAAAAGTACCATACGGGCAAGTGAAAGTAGTTTTCTCTTGATGTGAGGGGTGGATTGGAATTTGAAAGAAACCCGAGTACCCATCCAAAAAGCAAAAATACGAGTGACCCGCCAACCGTTCCAACATCTAGTCAATAAAGGAAAGGGGGAAATGGTCCTTCTTTGTTACTTTATTTAGTTGGCAGTAATCAATACACATCCGCCAACCGGTGACGGTCCGGGTACTAATTAGTTCTTTCTTGTCATTTTCAATTACGGTCGTTCCACCCTTCTTGGGTACACACTGAACCGGGCTTACCCATTCGCTATTTGCGATGGGGAAGATGATCCCAGCAGCTAGCAACTTTACTACTTCCTTTTTAACAACCTCTTGCATATTGGGATTTAAACGACGTTGGGGTTGTCTAATAGGCTTTGCATCTTCTAACAAGTCAATCGAATGCATGCATATAGAAGGGGACATACCTTTCAAATCTTCTATCTTATAACCTAGTGCACCCCTATGTTTTCTAAGCAAATCAAGCAACTTGGACAATTCAGAATCATTCAATTTCGCATTCACAATGACAGGACAAGATTTCTCATCATCCAAGAAAGCATATCGGAGGGAAGGGGGCAAAGGTTTAAGCTCTAAAGGAGTAGAAGATTGAATTTGAGAAGAAGACATACCCTTGTAGATCGCATCTTGAATTTCCATGCACTCCATATAGGGCTCGTCAATAATAATCTCCTCATGCATGGGTGATGAGTCAAGAAGGTTGGTGAAGAAAGTAATATCGGTGTCGTCGTTCTCAAATTGGAAAGACTCCAATAGGCAAGCTCCCAAGGGATCGTCGCAAGTAGACTCAAGTAGATGGGAGTCCTCAATATACTCATCAACAAGAAACTCCATCATATCAATAGCATAGCATAAGTCCCCATACAAAGGACCTTTCAATGACCCCTCAAGTTGAAAAATGATGCTTTCATTCCCGACATTCAACGACATGCTTCCATTCTTCACATCGATTATCGCTCCCGCCGTGGCAAGGAACGGCCTTCCCAAAATGATAGGGATGTTGTTGTCTTCCTCCATCTCCAAGATCACAAAATCACAAGGAATCAAAAATCGCCCCACTTGGACGATGTCCTCCAATATTCCCAAAGGTCTTCGCACGGAACGGTCGGCCAATTGGAGGTTAATTGTTGTAGGAGCTAGATCGTCGAGGTTCAACTTCTTGCAAATCGGATAAGGCATGACGCTTACACTTGCTCCTAGATCACATAAAGCACGGCCAATCCGCATGTCACCAATGGTGCATGGAATAGAAAAACTTCCGGGGTCGGCTAACTTCTCCGGTGATTTGTTATCAATAATGGCACTACAATCCGCTGTCAAATGAATTGTAGATCTCTCTTGAATCCTCCTTTTGCTTGTGAGAAGCTCCTTCAAATGCTTCTTGAAAGATGGGACCTCGGAAATAGCATCAAGAAATGGAATGTTCACTTGAAGCTTTTTGAGCATCTCAATGAACTTTGAAAACTTCGCATCGGACTTGGGCTTTGCTAATCGCTCGGGAAAGGGGACCGGCGGTAGCTTTGGTTTCTCAATGGTTTGGATCGGCTCTTCTCCCACCATCTTTCCTTTCCCTTTCCTTACCCTCTCCATCTCCTCTCTTTCTTTACTAGATTCTTCCAACTCCTCCTCATGTGCTCCATCAACTCCCTCACCCAAAACTAACTCACTCTCCCTCTCCTCTATCAAATCTTCCTCCTTCGTGATATCTACCACATCACCCTCTTTGTCACCCAAAACATCCTCTTCCACCATCCTAGGGCCATCAATCTCCCTACCACTCCTCAATGTAATAGCATTAAGTTGTCCTTTCGGATTTGGTTGGGGTTGGCTAGGCAAAGATTGGATGGGTTGAGATTGTTGTGCCATTTGAGCCAATAGGAGCTCAAGGTTCTTGATGCGTGCTTGATCTCTTTCTCGATCTAAGGCCATCTTTTCTTGAGATAGGGTTATCTTTTCTTGAGATAAGGCCACCTTTTGAAGGGTTTGCTCAATGGTTTCTTGCTGTGGTGGTTTGGGTGCTTGGGAAGGTTGACCGTGGTGAGGGTTTTGGTGGTATTGACGGCGGTTTTGATTTGGGAAACCAAGGGGTGTATTTTGGGTTAGTGGAGCTTGTTGGTTGTAGGCATAATTACCACGAGGACGAACGGGGTTTTGATTGGCATAGGAGAGGTTGTTGTTGGGATAGATAGCTTGGACTTGCTCGGCTTGATACTCTTCACACCGCTTCAAAGAATGTGGCCCTCCACAAAAATCACGTACAAGAACTCGGGCATCCGGAATAAGCATAGGTACTTCTTGAGCTGCCTTTACTTGCCTCGTGGTCTCTTCCAAAGCCGACTTTTGTTGCATCTCAAGAACGACATTCATGAGAAATTTAATAGTAGGGTTGCTTTCAAGAGAAGGACCATCTCTTGGACCACGGCCGCCTCCCCAATGAGGAGAGTTTTGTGATAACTCGTGAAGAAATACGTTTGCTTCCTCCCCCGTCTTCTTGAGGAACATGCCCCCCGAGGCATGATCGATGGATTCTCGCAAAGAGCTACTCAGTCCGGAATAAAAATGATGCAATAATAGCCAATCCTCAAGATTGTGGTGTGGACACCTCCGTTGGAGACCCTTGAATCTCCCCCATGCTTCGAATAACGACTCATCAGACTCTTGCTTGAAGCTCATGATGGCTTGCCTCAACCGACACGTCTCATCATTGGGGAAAAACCTTTGAAGAAAGTCACGGCTAAAGGCATCCCATGCAGAATAGGTTCCGAGCGGACACGTGTTGAGCCATAATAGTGCTTTCCCCTTCAAAGTGAGAGGGAAAAACTTCAGCTTCATGTATTCGGCGAAGACTCCATTCATTTTTACGAAACCAATGCGTTTCTCGAACTTGTTGATGTGGTCAATAGGATTTTCATGCTCTCCTCCATGGTACGGAGTGTTCTCGAATATCTCCAACAAATATGGCTTGAATTCGAACGATGCGTTTTGTGGTAATGCAGGTAATATGATGCGATCGCCTCTCGTACCCGACGATGGTAAGGAATATGATGCTAAGGTACGGGGTGGATCTTGCTCTCTGTCAGACACTGAAATTTCGATCGTCTCTCGCTCCCTTTGTTGTCTTCTTCGTCTCGAGCCAGCGTATGCTTGGCGAATAATGCTCTCCGGGTTCGGATTCGGTGGATTTATAGGAGTTTGGCCTCGTCGAGATCGAGTCCGCATGCACAAAAGGAACAAACAGAAAAATCAAATTTCCAATAACCAAGGATAACAAAATCTCTAGCAAGTGAAATGATCTTAAGCAACCTAAAGACAAAGAGCTAAGCTAGGTGCGCTTGCTCCCCGACAACGGGGCCATTTTGTGTAACGTGGTTTGTAGACCTCGGTTTTTATCGTTCTTTCTCAGGGAGCGAGGGGCCTTAGCTATGACTACTTGACTCTAGGTAGGGTTTACGATCATGAAACGATGAGAGGTTTAGGGTAAAAACAGCACAAACACACTAAGGTTCGGTCAAAAAGGGGAAACAATGGGTGTCGGGAGACTTCGGGATGCAAACGGGGATGAGGAAATGGGTTTTGCAACAAGGGAATAACAAGAAGGGAGAATCGAGTGGTAATTTCATTAGAAAATACCCACCGGGCTTCCTCTTCCGAGGATAGTCCGGATTAACTTCCCCAAAGTCCATCGACAGACCCAGAGGGTTAATGAAACGGAATTTCCTAGTTAGTTTCTATTCGCTTTCGTGAATAGAATACTAACTATCCCAATTCCCACCTTCCAACACAATTGTTGGATGTATTCGGGAGCTTTGGAACCCAAATACATCCTACTTGAGGGAAGGATAGGAGTCGGAAATTAATTTCCAAACTAATTACTCACTAATGTTGCTAACCCATACCTAATCACCCATTCACATCCTTAAAATCTCCCTAAACCATTAGGGTTCTAGCCTCTAAACATCCTAACTAACATGATAATAATATTAACAACTTCATTCATGCTTAAAAGGACAATCAAATTAACAATAAACAACAATCAATAAACACCAATAACTATAATAACAAAACAGAGATTAACAAGTAAATAATGAACTAAAGAGAGAAAGGTTAAGAAATGCTCATTGATTTCAATGCCAAAGGAAACACTCCAAAATAATAAAGCTCCAATGCTCCAAAGATAAGAATAATCTTCAAACTTCAAATTGGAATCCAATAGAATCCAATACAAGAGCAATAATCTAAGTAAAAACTTTCACTAATCACTCTAATTCAAAGCTTAAAATGTGATAAAAGTATGACAAAGTATGTGCTAAGATAGGATAATAGATGATCTTCACAAAAAGACCTAAAACCAATATATAAAAGCCAAGTTTGTTACTCAAAACTCGTCACTTTGCTAAACAGGAAAAATGCATCTGCAGGGGACCGTGGGCACAGTCTATGAGACCGTGGCCTCGGTCCTGCGTAGTGCAGGCGATTTCTCTCTTCTCTTCGCAGCACCGTGGGCACGGTGCCCCAGAACCGTGGGTACGGTCTGGCGATTAGGGCAGATAACTTTTCGCTCCTTCGTACCGTTGTGGCTACGGTCTCCCAATACCGTGGCCACGGTGTTGCTCAACCAATTCTTCCTTTAGACAGGACATGATCCCACCGTGGCTACGGTCAACTTGACCGTGGCCATGGTCTTGCTCGGCTCCCATTCCTTCCTCCCTTGGGCGTAGCTTGATCCCACCATGGCTATGGTCATCATGACCGTGGCCACGGTCAAGCTCAGCCTCAACTTCCCTTGCTCCTGACTTGACTGCACCGTGGTTGCGCCCATCATGACCGTGGCCACGATCCAGCTTGGCTTCAAAAGGCCTTCTGGGCGCCTTGACATGTCCGACCTTTCCGCAATCCTTCGCCTTCGACTTGACCAAGACTCGGAGAATCTCGGGATTCCCAAAATAGGTGCAAAAAATGGCCTTTTTTACCACGTTTTGAGTAAAAACTCCGAAATCTACAAAATTACCAAAAACGCATTATAAGTTATTAAATTAAGCTACGAAACAAGTCAAAAACCTAAGGATTTAGGCGGTATTTAGACACAAAATTGGGTCTAAACAATGGGGCTGCTGCTCGTCGTTTGGGTCGAAGCTTGGGGTGGGCCTTGTGATGTGTAGGCCATTTATCTTAAGGGTTGAGTTTTGTCTTGAAGGCATTTTGGTGCATTTAATAGAATGCAAGTTGGGTTTTCGTTCGAGGTACATAAATAAAAGGATTATTCAATATCCTAAGCCATAGATATGCATCAATATAAGCATGTTTAAAATAGTTAAAAATCGACAAGACATGAAAAATATAAATTCTTGCTTGCTCATTTTTACACTAAACTAAGCATAAAAGAAAGTTCAAAAGTCACCTTGCCATGAGAACGGTAGTACTAAGCATGATTCTAGGGTCGAACAGTGAGATCAGAAGGAGTTGCTTCCATACCAGCGACAAAGTTACGACGATAGGACCTTTCATGAGGCCATGTCGCCACATGGGGAAGAGGAGGATTTCTTTGGCTTCGGGGTTGCATCTTCTGAGGAAACCCGAGCTCTTTCTCCAAAGGAAGAAAAATACTTTAAGAGGAAAGCAGAAGCTAAAGAGGAATGAAGGATGAGTGAATGAAATGAATGAAGAATGCATTGAATTTATAGAAAAACTTGGTGAATGTGAACCGTTCGTTTCTAGGACCCGCCTCGAGATTCCAAATGTGTTTCATTGGTCGAAAATCCAAAGGTCATCACTTTGCCGCCCAAGGAGGGGACATGGCCTCATTGCAACCACATGTGGGAGGGGCCCACTTAGGAGGGACATGGCCTCATTGGTCGAAAATCCAAAGGTCATCAGACGGCCCAACTTGCTCCATAGCCCACCAAAAACAGAGTATAGGCCGCTTAGCCTATGACTTAACCATGGCCCAAAAGTGCGGCCCAAGTTTTTGCAGTCCATCAAACTAAAGTCGTTTGACGCACCCAGTCCAAAACTACTGGCCCAAAGCTCGCGGCCCACGGATTCCCGAGGCCCGTATTTCTTTGAGGTAAAAATTTGAACCAATAATCTCTCTCACATTTTAGGGAAATTAACACTTCGTTTTTCTTGTGATTTTCAGGTCGCCGCTAAAAGGGACCAACATCATCCAATTGCCGCTAAAAGGTTGTTGTCACCTGGACCCGCTAAAAGGGGCCAACATCATCCAGCTGCCGCTAAAAGGTTGTTGTTGCCCGGTCGCCTCCCTCTAAAAGGGACCAACATCATCCAGCTGCGGCTGAAAGGTTGATGTCGTCCGAACCCGCTAAAAGAGGCCAACATCATCCAGCTGCCGCTAAAAGGTTGTTGTCGCCCGGTCGCCGCTAAAAGGGGCCAACATCATCCAGCTGTCGCTAAAAGGTTGATGTCGCCTGGTCGCCGCTAAAAGGGGCCAACATCATCTAGTTGCCGCTAAAAGGTTGTTGCTGCCTGGGCTCGCTAAAAGGGACCATCTTCATCAGTTGCCGCTAAAAGGTTGCTGCTGCTCGGACCCGCAAAAAGGGACCACCTTCATCCAGCTACCGCTAAAAGGTTGCTGCTGCCTGGACCTGCTAAAAGGGACCATCTTCATCCAGTTGTCGAAAGGTTGCTGCCACCAGGCGGCCGTTAAAAGGCGTCACCCTCTTCCAGTTGCCTTAAAAGGCACCATTATCATTCCACTACTTCAAAGAGACTAATAGCATCCATCTCCAAGTTTCAAGTCATCTACATATCAGGCTACTTTGACCTTCGTCCTATTCGGACTCGATCAAAGTGGGGCTCTTTGTAGACACCGGGATTTGCACCGACAAATTTCCAACTTGTCAAAACTCAGCAAGTCATTGGGCCGGATATCAAAATGGGTCATCAAGCCCACGAAATTGACGAAGCAGGCCCAACAGATCAAATCGGCCCACTTGGAAGGCTCAAAGGCCGCTTAGCTTATGCAAGATCACAGCCTGGCCCATCACGAGAATCCAGCTCATAAAAATTCGCAAAAGTTGCATAGCCTTTGGAATTAAATACCCGGTCCATTGCTGACTGCCAAGTCAGCAATCCGTGTTCTTAATTCTCTTAGGCCGCTTAGCCTTTGTGAATATCTTCAAATTTGGCGCCAGAATTCCCAAGCACATCCCTTGATCTTTGCCCTTGCATTTGACCTCGGATTGACTTGGATATGATCAAAGGCCATGCAATCTTGCATGGGAGGCATGATTTTTGGGATGTGTTCCCTCATCCTTTCATCTTCATCCCTCACCTCTCCACCTATAAATACCTCATCATTTTCACTCATTCATCACCAACTATCATCATCATTTTACCAAAACTCTCTCCATATTCTTCCATTCTCTCTAATTTTCTCACATAATCACCCTCATTATCACCACATTATCATCCATACACCACCTTTCTCACCACTCTTATACTCATCCTTTTGCTCAAAATCCGAACCGAGGTCAAGTCAAGGGATCAATCTTCGTTTCCATCTTACCCACTATCTAGCAAGGTTTGCCTTTCTTTACCATTGTTGTATTTAGTTATGTAATTTGCGCTTAAATTACTTACTTGTACATTATTTTGTAAAGAAAACCTCATTATTTTAATGTTGCATGTTTGAGAATATAACATTGTGAAATCTATTAAACTTCTCCCCGCTCTTTTTCATTTCAAGTGATTCTAGTAGAGTCTGTTTTCAAACAGGCGAATTCGAGACTTATTTTAATTCTCGAATTCGTAACCTTGCCCCCAAACTTAGAATTCGGGTTCATAGATCGCAGTCATCTTTCTTTTATTTTGGTTTGTCGATTTCTTTAAATAGGCTGGCGACTCTTTATTCCTTTATAACCCTTTTTTTTATTAAAAATACACATTTTTGCATTAAAATACTTAGAAATGATTTGATACCTCCACATTCCCCAACCCAAGGCCGACCCAAGAGAAAACAGGCATGGAAATCAACAAAGGCTATGTGGCCTTTACTGATTTCCACCCATTTTTATTTGGGCCGAAGAAGCACTGGTCCAGCCCATGAATCATTATAGGCTATGCGGCCTATAGTAATTTCTGGCAGCCCATATGTCTTCTTTTTGGCCCAGATTTGGAAATGGATCGGTAACAAGTCATTGATAAATTATTTTTGTGCAATTTCGAGTATTTTTATAATATAAGTGGGTTTGTAAATAAATAAAGTTTCATCACCCCGAAAACGAATTTCGAAAAAATATAAATATCCTTATTTAAGGATTAGGCAACCTTAGTCTGTTGTCGATCACATAAGTAGCGCATCACGAGGAAAAAATGCACCTTTTCCCGGGGTCCTACAATAATCAACTATGATATTTTCTAGAATTTTATCAAATTTATACAAACTTATAAAATTTAGGGAATTAAACTAATTTAATTCACCTTTTTATTGGAAAATAAAGGGAGAATAGTCTGATAAGTTCGAAAATTAAATTTTAAGATTTTCTCATACAGTAGAGTCATCCAAGATCTACTGTGAATTTTTCATAATTTTATCAAATTTCGAAAATTTGGAAAAAATTCAAAAGAGTAAACAGTTATACTCCACTACAGATATGAGAATTCGAAGAAAAATAATTTGACGATTTTGAAAATTCACGAAATTTTTTTTCTTAAAAGTATGTTCACCCAATAACCTACTGTTAAGTTTTTAGAATTTTCACAGATTTCTACAAATTTATAAAATATCAGAGAAGTAACCAAATTTAGTTGTCTTCAGATCTGTGAAACTCAATTAAAAATCTATTTTAATTGGATAAATTCAAACAAAATTTTTCCCTAAAAGTATGGTCACTCAGTGACCAACAGCAAATTTTTCAAAAATTTTACAAATTTCAATAAATTTATAAAAATAAAATAATTAACCGAATTTATTTCTCTTCAGATATGAAAAACTCAATTAAAAGATGAATTTTAATTGGGAAAATTATACAAAAATTAGGGCAAATCACTTCTAGATGCATCCAGTAATTCTCTTGAAAATTTTCACATTCATTTGATATTTTATTTCGACTTTTCATTATATTTACTATAAATAGTCTAAATCAGAAAATGATTCTACAAAACTATATTTTGTTAATTAAACTTATTCCGTGTATAGCCTACTGTTTAGCAAGATTAACATGTATAAAATATTTCAAGTCCGTGCTAATTTTAACGTTTAAACGAGCATAAATTAACTAATCGAAGGTAATAAGGAAATAAATAATAACAAAGCATGAAACTTTACAATAAAATTCCAGATTTACTATCAATGAATAATAAAGACTTAAAGTTTCATAAAGTTTCAAAATTTAGGCATGAAATCTAATCTAGCAAATTCATAAAATAGTTCAACGATTGATAAAATTATATGAATTAGGGCATAAAACACCAGCATGCAATTGGTGGCTCTGATACTATTGTTGGGTTTCAGGTGATCTATTTCCTAAACAGATATAGATTAATTGGCGGAAAATTCATAACGATTATAAAACAATTAATCACCTAGGAAATAAAACAATTGCAGAGGCTTAGTAATATACTTGATTGCTAATCCGACTGATACAGATATTGACCTTTGAGATTCCAATGAAGAAATCATCTACCGTAGGTCCGCGCAGCACTCCGGGAACTCGACTGCTAGATCGACCCGATCGAGACTTATCTCAATCTAAGATGTATGTGTTTAATGTGAATTGTTTAGGGAAACAATAACTGTAAACTTCAGAGAGAGAATATATATCTCAGGAAATCACCCTGGAATCTATCTAGAAGTTTCAGATAATTAGGATTGGTATCAATCTTTCAAAGAGACTCCCCTTTTATAGAGTTAGATGGCTTAGGGACAGGGTTAACCTAAACCCTAATAACCAACTTCTCTTAAAATAGCGTCTGAGGCCCAACTCGGTCCGTGCTCACCCAACACGTTCCGGGTTGTGTTGATTTCTCCAAGAAATCAACTTTTAACACTTTCCAAAATAATACTTTATTATTTTGGGCTACATACATTGTTTCAAAGCACTGACTTGTATGATCCAGTAGGACCAAATAATATAGTTGTAATTAAACATATTTAATTACCGAACATAGAGGTCTCTAGCAAGACTTATAATCACTATTATTATTTTGGTTTAAACTCTAAGTATATCGAACATTTTCGGGACATTTCCAACAGACCCAACGTCACCTTATGGCCTGGGGTCTTCTTAGAATTTACATCACTCCCCTTGATAGATTCGGGAAAAAGGAAGGAAGCTTGACGGAAGCCGGTACCATGGACGAACCCAAAAGTGAACCGATCCCATAAGGTTTATACTCCCCTTCTTGAAAGAGTTGTCTTCAACTCTTGGGAGTTCACAATTATCTACATCCCCGTGTAGAGATAAAGTATGTACTCCATCAACTAGTGTAAAGTGATGCTCATCGACCCGCCTTCTCTAAAGATGTAGTCGTACCGGCCAAAGGGAGGGCCAAGTTGACATCACGAAAGACCCGAACACATCTAGCACCCATAAATTTGTTGAAGGCAACAAAGAAATTGTGACATGAGTGCTCGGGGTCAAGGCTAGTAGAAACAACTTTTTCCTCGTACAACCTCGATGTGGAAGTAATTGAGCTCGGATGAGTGGTCATGGACGTGTTGTCAACCAACTCAACTCCATGGCGAGGCTCGAGAGTAATTGAACATGACTAAATACTTAAAAGCTCTATGCGGAGCCCGATAGGAATTGTAGGAAAGCGTGAGGGACAAGGGAGGGTAGTTGGAAACTTTTATAGAGTTAACAATTGGTCATCCTCATTAGGGCCGCTTCTTCGCAAATGTAAATCCTGATGTTGCTTCCCTTCGCTCAAAACACACTCATCCCGTGTTTTACTCTCTTGGAGATCCCTCTTCTCACTTCCCACCCGATTATGTTGTATATCAATTTCGGAAAGGGGTAAAGGAACGAGTTTGATCTTCTCTTCTTCTATACAGAAAGGGTATGTGGTCTTTTGGCCGTCGTGGATAGCATGCCATCAAATTGCCAAGGTCTACCAAGTAGCAAATGGCAAGCATGTAGGGTTTTAGGTGATCTATTTTCTAAACAGGTACAGATTAATTGGCGGAATGCTCATAACAATTACAAAACAATTAATTACCCAGGAAAAAGTACAACTACAGAGGCTTAGTATTATACCTTATCGCTAATCCGACTGTGGAAGAGGTTGGCATGTGAGATTCCAATGCCAAAATCTTCTACTGTAGGTCAACGTAGCACTCCGGGAACTCGATTGCTAGATCGACCTGATTGAAACGAATCCCAATCTAAGATGTATGTGTTTAGCTTATTTTGTGAATTATTTCACGAAACAATAAAGATAATTGTTAAACTAGGAGAGAGAGAGAGGAACTTGGGAAATCACCCTAGTATCTCACTAGAAGTCTCAAACATAATATTAATGAATCTCTCAAATAGACTTCCTATTTATAGTGGTGAGTGGCTTGAAGAAGGGGTTAACAAAACCCTAGTAACTAACTTTGCTTAAAACAACGTCTGAGGCCCAACGCGGTCCATGTTCACCCAACACAGTCCATGTTGTGTTGATTTCTCCAAGAAATCAACTTCTAACACTTTCCAAAATAATACTTTATTATTTTGGGCCATATACATTGTTCCAAGACACTGGCTTGTGTGACTCGGTAGGACCAAATAATATGGTTATAATCAAACCCATTTAATTATCGAATATGGAGGTCTGTAACAAGACATATAATCACTATATTATTTTGGCTTAAACTCTAAGCATATCGAACATTGTAGGGACACTCCCAACAATCTCCCACTTGTCCTACTAGTGTTCGATTCCTCCAATTCCCTTGTCTCTTACTATCTCAACTTTGGATAAGGTTAGCTAACGTCACCCGAATGTTCCTCGATCTCTGAGTTAGACTTTAAAAAACAGATGATCATTTATTGATTCATCTGAGCTCAGCCAAACACTTTTAGTCTAAGCTCATCGAGTGGCCAACGAGACAACTATCCCTAATAGGGAGGACAATTTCATCTTGTTCAACTACACATCTTCCTCACATGCTCCAATTGTAACTCATACACTGCCTTTATGGCCTCCTATTATGAACGACATTGGACGCGCTCCAAAGTTACAACAGACCATGTAGTTTATGTAATGGACTCAAGATTTATGAATTATCCTTGAGTAGCAAGAGCTCTTATAACATTTATAACTTAAAGAGCTCCCACTGCGGGTAAGTTCAGTAGTTGTTCTGAACATTACCCATGTGATTGATTAATTATGTCTCCACATCACTATGATCAAGAAACTTGATCATCACCTCAACCCTACATGCTAATTGTTATGATAGTATCATTGTCGCTATGTGATAATACAATTAGGAACTAGGCTGACTGTCGACCAACTTAATGGGGTTTCATAATAAATCAGACCTCATCGAATTTCCCATTTTGAGTTTGCTAACCTTTTTGGACAGTTACATAATTCTAAACCACAATTGATGTAAACCTTGAATCTTATTCTTATTGAGGAATCAACAAGGCTATAATTCATAAACAATTTATATAAACTTGACTTGTTCATATTATGGAATGTGTTTAATACCTATTGCCCATGACTGACTATCATGCTTTAATTGCTATAGAGGTTAGTCCACAATACTTTCAATGAACCTTGCACATTTTTATACAATCTCCACTAATGACTTTTCATATGGGGTGATATCTCCAAAATAAATGTTTGGATTCGTAGTGAGCTTTAGTTCCTATGCTTGACTCATGAGTCCTATCAACTAAGGTTCATTCCTATTGCAAGGCTAGAAACAACACCTAGTTTTAAAATTAACTTCAGATATTACAATATAACAACAGTTATCCGAAATTTTAATTCTAACCTAAAATACATACTAAACTCCTTCCATAATTAATGAAAATAAGTGTTACAAATAATGAAACAAATGTATTCAAATTCTATTATAAGACCGTCTCATGATAAATTATTGTAAGATATCATACGTGACAAATTTTATTAAAAAGAAAACACAAGAGCAACTTGAAGAGTGAAATCAATCTCCTTAATTAAATTAATTAAATTTTCAAAAGAAATAGCATAGATTATTTTTTTATTTATAAATAGCGCACACATTTTCAATGGACGAATTTCCTAAATATAAATAACTTTTGCAAATTATATAATTATAGGTGATTGATAAACAAGTCAGTTGTGACTAATATTATGTTATCTTGAATTCAGATACAAGTCACAACAGATCTATCAACCGTATTAAAATATAGGTGACTAATATTAAATTTTGGGGCGACAAATAATATAGTATTTCGATTCTTAGCGTATATGTGACTAATATACGACACAAGAGTGACTAATAGTACATTATTGGACGCAAATATACGACTCAATGATCACATATGTATTTATTATAGTGGTGGTTACATAACTATTAGAATACGTGCGACTAATATATGACCCAATGGTGACCAACCTTCATGTTCATTGACGCACATAAACGTTGTTATTGTAGTAGTCATAGTCATATAACTAATAAAGTCATATAACTAATTAAGTCATATGTAAATCAGAAACATTTTTAAATTTCCAATAATTATAGGATCTTCAGATAATATAAACGTTGTGATTATAGTAGTCATAGTCATATAACTAATAAAGTCACATGCTAATAAAAAATATTTCTAAATTTTCAATGATTATTAGATCTTTAAGTAATATCATATTGGTTAAAATATACGATTTTTAGTAATAATATCTTTAAATATTCGTAGTTATAGTCATATAACTAATGAAGTCACATGTAAACAAATAATATTTCTAAATTTCCAATGACATCAAAGATCTTTAAATAATATTCTATTAGTTAAAATATAAGATTTTTTTTGATAGAAAAAATATAAGAATTTTAGTAATAGTATCTTTAGTTATTTGTAGGATCTTTTTAATAGTTATAAACCGTAGATTTTGTAAAGATAATATCAAAATCACTCACTTTAAGCAATAAAATATAAATTTGGTAAATATGCAAGTTCATATGCACATGTACAAATATGTCCTACAGTTTTAGGTAATTCCAATCCAAAATGTACGCATACACATAGATTTTGTCAGATAATATGCACAATAAAATGTAGGTTCGGTAATTGCAAGTTAATATTGTCACGATAATATGCATAATAAAATGTAAATTTGGTAATTGCAAGTTTTTCCTAACATGTAAACATAGATTTTGTCAGATCAAATAAAATATTTAGATATTATTACTCCTAAACATGTTCTTACTAATTGAATAATATCATTCTTAACCAATTATCACACAATATTTATCTACCATTACGATGATTTTTTATAATGTTTGTGATTACTAGAAGGTTTTTACAATTCTATTGGTGTTTTTTTTCAATACCGTACCTATGGGATGACTACTATTTAACCATGCAATGACTATTTCAATGTACCTTCATATTGCACACATTTTCAGTTCATATACAAGTACTATAATTATACAAACAATATATATATCAATGAAAGTACATAAAAGTGATTATTTGAAAATAATAATAAGAGGGTACTTAAATGTAGTCATATAAGAATATATAATTAGTCATATTTGGTGTCGTATATACGAATACATAATAATTAGTAATAAAGGTACATAAAAGTATTCATACAAGAATACATCATTAGTCATATTTGGTGTCATTTGTATTTATTAGTCATATACTCCCTCCGTTCCATATTAATTGACACTTAAACTAACTTTTTTCCCAAATAATTGTCACTTTCCATTTCCCAATCTCTAATTTAATTATTTTACCTTTAATAATTATGTTAACTTTTTCGTTTTCCAATCAATAAAACTACTCATACTCACATTGTCTCACTACTCAAACCTTGATATGCGAAAAATACCTTAAAAAATAGTGATGTTTAATTATCTATGTAGTTTTTTTAGTTAAATAATTGGTATATGAAAAATTATAAAACATGACAATTAATTTGGAACGGAGGGAGTACATATTTAAACGTCCTATATTTTCTGATATAATCTTCAAATAATCTATATGCTTCAAATAATCCGAATCAATTTCAAACTTCCCAAATTTAAACGTATATTTTTTTCCTAAATCTTCAAATAATCCGAATTTGGCAAATATATTTTTTTTCGTAATCTTGTGATTATCGTGAGAAAAGATTACGGCCAATATATCTTGTATGACATGAGACAAGATTACGGTCACGTTGATATGGGGCGTTATTTGCGTAGGCCTATATATCTTATAGTATATTAATCACCTAACCTTCATATTATTCCGAAATTTACAAATACAACTTCAAATATTCCTAAAATCATTACATATCTAATATAAATTAAAACCTTCCAAATTACCTTCAAATATTCCAATTATCACATAAATATTTCGAAGAGGTTAAACTTTTCGAATTTTACACATTACTATTCCGAATATTCACATATTTTCGAATATCATAACCTTCATATTTAAAAAAAAGCGTGTATAGATAATTTAATTTTCTAAAAATAAATAATATCAACTTTTTGAAATATTTATGCCTAACTAATTTTCTATCTTGCAATCACTAATATTGTGTCATTGGTGCGTCGAGATATCTAAGTTCAACCAATATACTAATATACGCATATGCGCTATTGTAAATAATCACATGTATTAGTCATCATTTTCAAACTTTCCAAATTTAAACATATATTTTTTCCGAAATCGTCAAATAATATGATTTTGGCACATACTTTTTTCGGTAATCTTGTGATTATTGTGAGACAAGATTACGATTAATATATCTTATATGGCATGAGACAAGATTACAGTCACGTTGATATGGGGCATTATTTGCGTAGGCCAATATATCATAGAGTGTATTAATCACCTAACCTTCATATTATTCCGAAATTTACAATTACAACTTCAAATATTCCTAAAATCATTACATATCTAATATAAATCAAAACCTTCCTACTCACCTTCAAATATTCCTATTATCACATAAATATTTCGAAGAGGTTAAAACTTTTCGAATTTTACACATTACTATTCCGAATATTCACATATTTTCGAATATCATAACATTCCTATTTAAAAAAAAAGCGTGTATGGATAATTTAATTTTCCGAAAATAACTAAATTTCAACTTTTTAAAATATTTATGCGTGACTAATTTTCTATCTTGCAATTACTAATATTGTGTCCTTGGTACGTCGAGATATCTAAGTTCAACCAATATACTAATATAGGCATATACACTATTGTAAATAATCACATGTATTAGTCATCATTTTCAAACTTTCCAAATTTAAACGTATATTTTTTTCCGAAATCGTCAAATAATCTGATTTTGGCACATACCGTTTTCGGTAATCTTGTGATTATTGTGAGACAAGATTACGATTAATATATCTCATATGGCATGAGACAAGATTGCCGTCACGTTGATATGGGGCGTTATTTGTGTAGGCCAATATATCTTACAGTGTATTAATCACCTAACCTTGATATTATTCCGAAATTTACAATTACAACTTCAAATATTCCTAAAATCATTACATATCTAATATAAATCAAAACCTTCCTAATCACCTTCAAATATTCCTATGATCACATAAATATTCCGAAGAGGTTAAACTTTCCGAATTTTACACATTACCATTCCGAATATTCACATATTTTCGAATATCATAACCTTCCTATTTAAAAAAAAAAAACGTGTATGGATAATTTAATTATCCAAAAATAAACAATTTCAACTTTTTAAAATATTTATGCGTGACTAATTTTCTATCTTGCAATTACTAATATTGTGTCCTTGGTGCGTCGAGATATCTAAGTTCAACCAATATACTAATATAGGCTTACACACTATTATAAATAATCACACGTAAGCCATCAAGAATGACATTCCAACAAATATTGTACATTATTAACGAAAATATTCATAAGAAATACATTTAAATATGACAACTAATTAAAAAATTTGTTCAAGTTAATTGTCCATAGCGACACATTGTCATACGTAGATTACTGGAAATAATAGCATCGTTATATAAAAATGCAAAAGTCCTCATCTACTAACCCTAAATAGTAAAACCACCAAAGTTAAATAGCCATATAAAAATATCTAGATTTAACACGTGCAATAATATATTAAATAATTTTTTTTTGGTGTTTTGGTTCCAATTTCCTCAATAGCTATGGAGCAATTCACATCACCATTTGCTTGTGTCGCATTGGGTTTTTTCCTCCTCTGAAAGTGACTCTTGATTCTTTGTGATTTTCCCTTTGTTGTAGGTCGCACGAGATTCATTATTGTTGTCACTACATTATTCATTATTGTTGCCACCAATTTGACCCTCATCTGACATATCCTTGTGTGGATTCACCATTGTTGTCACTACATTATTCAAACATATCAAACATATTATTAGTCACTTCTACACTATATTTTTTTTGATAGATTCTACACTATTTATTAGTATGATGACGCCACTACTAACCAATAGATCATATAACTTTGGTCACCTTTTCAACGTATATTAATCACTTATAATCCAATTAAATTAGTGGACGCTAAAAAACGAAATATCAAAAATTGAGATAACATATTATTAGTCACTCATAGATTGGATACTAGTCAAGTATATCAATCACGACACATTCATTGGCACATAAGCACAGTTGTTCAACCATGCAATCATATATATCCATCTCGACATAGAGTACTTTCTCCAGATAGAGTATTCAAGGATTGCTTGAAAACAATTATCTCACGCTATATCAAACGATTACAAATCACAAGCGAAAATTTCAAAAATCAGAAGAGTAGTTGACGAAGTATATTCCACATCTCGCACCTTCAAACATTTCTCCATTGTTCGGAAATTCTCAAATTCGAAGAATAATCACTAAATCAAATATTCACAAATTCAGCACTGACATATAATCCTGACATCCACAATCGAATATACGTAGCAATATTTACTTACCCCAGACGACAACGTTATTCAAGGATGGCCAACGATCTTTGCGTGGAGGTAGTGTCTAATTTGCTCATATTGTTATTAGGGTTTTACAATAGCAGGAGAGAGAAATAAGAAACTATATATATGGAGAGTTTACTACACACGCGAATTAAGAGATTACCCTCATTTTTTTCAGTCTAACGTGACACCCTGTCTTACGTTATTTTAACGTGGGACAGTCGTATATAAGATAATATTGTCAATATAAAATGAACTATATTCCAGAAATCAGGTGGAGTTGAATTGTGATTATACAACATTTGTAGTATCATATATAACGCATTTTAATCACAATGTAGATTTTAGAAATAATTCACATTCACATTAGACTTTTTTTTTTTTTGACAGGCATTAATTAGACTTTGCACTGTAGTACCTAATACTTCCCTTGCTTTGGTCATCATACCCTTGCGTGTTTGGCGGGGGAATGCTCAATATACTTTTCTTTCAGAAGAAAACCAATTTCACACTATCTGCCTTTTTTCTCCACGACTAATATTTGTTCTCCAAGCTTCCTTCTGGTGACACTCCAAACTTGTTACCCACAAAAAAAACCTCTCATTTATGACTTTAACATTAATACGCACGCACTGAGACAAAAATCCTCATTCCTCGTTGAGAAACACGGGAAGGGATGGATGAAAAAACTTATATGGTCAGAAGCTAAAGAAGGTAGTCAACAATGGAGAAACACAAGTTACCCAGGAAACATCCCAGAAACAGATACGAAAACCCAAGGTAATTTCCCCCAAAAATAAAAAGAAACAACTTTCAAGCCATCTGATATTGAAGGGGAAAATACTTTTTTATAAAAATATAAATAATTGCCAATCTGCCTCCTCCCTAAAATAGTTAGTTGAAAGCGCGTTTATGACCTTTTTTTTTAAAAAAAAAATAAATTATATTGTGCCACTTTTGTGTTCTTAATTTTGACTATGAGAAATTTCAAGCAGTTGAACGCTTTCAATTCAACAGAAACCAACGAAAAAATATCCATCGAGTATTGGACTGTCTTTTTCTTTTTCCTTCTACTTTTACTTGTTTTTCTTTGCTTCTCCCTTTGCCCTCCCCATTACATATTGATATTACAATCACTTCACATTTTCTCTCTTCATTTCAGCTTTCAGTCTTTCGACAAAAGCTGAAGCTCAAAATTACAACCTCTGATTTTACCTTATTTATTTCTAACTCTTACACTTTTAGGGTATATGCAATCTTTTCTTCTTCCCAGCCCAGATTTCAGTTTCCAATTCTGTTTTGGTGTTCTTTGTTTTTCACGGACGGAGTTAATTTTTCCCCAGGTAAGATTTCTACCACCTAGATTTCTAGTTTCACTTTACAGTATGTTTTTTTCCCCTTCTCTGATCCTTTTTTCTTTCTTGTGGGTAGTGATTTGTGTTTGGTTTCCTCTATTTGAAGTAAAGGTTACTTCCTTTAATCAACTATGATTTTAGATTTTAGGCTAGCTTTGTAGACACCTAAAAATGTTGATTTCCTTTTTTCGCCATTTTTCATCACAGTTCCTAATCATGCCTTTCTTTCTTTAGTTAGCAAAGTTTGGTGCTCATAAGTATTTCTGCTTCGTTGTTTATTTGTTTTTTTTTTTTTTGGTTCTGTTGTGCTTGGTTTCATCCTTGATTGTTTCTGAATGAGCTCTACAATTTGTCTGGCGCAGGAGGGTATTGTCTCCTAAAGAGGGAGAGAAAAGGCCCATCCATATGGTTTCAAAGGCTTTCCTCATCTCCAGTTTGGTGCTCATTTCATACTTGATGCTAGCATGTGGTTCTAGTGTTCAAAATCACAACTCAAACCCTTTCAATCTAAACTCAAATGGGTCATTTCTTGCTGGAATGCAAATGCCTGATCACAACTACAATATCAGTCCCAATGGCCTTACCTCCTCTTCTACTGGCTGTACCCTCACCAATGAAGACGACTCGGTGCAAAGGGTATCTTTCAATGGTGTGGAACAAGACAAGAACCCCAATAAAAAGGCGAAAGGCCACACTGTAAAGCTCCCACTCAGGCATCGAGCAAGTGGGCATGAGGGAAAAAACTCGGCGGTTGAGTACACATTGAGGGATGTACACCGCATTCACACCCTTCAGCGCAGAATCCTCGAAAAAAAGAACCAAAATGCGGTGTCTAGGGCTCATAGCCATGGCCACAGGCAGTTGCTGGAGGAAAAACCAATTGTAGATGAGCCTGTTGTTAGTTCTGTTTTGCCAGGACATATGGTGGGCAGTTTGAAATCTGGTGTTAGTCTTGGCTCAGGAGAGTACTTCATGGACGTGTTTGTGGGCACGCCTCCTAAGCATTTCTTGCTCATCTTAGACACTGGGAGCGATCTAAATTGGATTCAATGTAAGCCTTGCTATGATTGTTTCGAGCAACAAGGCCCGCACTATGATCCCAAGGGCTCCAGCTCCTTCAAGAACATTAGCTGCCATGACTCCAGATGTGGCCTTGTAAGCTCTCCTGACCCTCCTCATCCTTGCAAGGGCCAGGATCAGAGCTGTCCTTACTTCTATTGGTATGGAGATAGCTCTAACACTACAGGGGATTTTGCCCTTGAGACATTCACAGTCAATGTTACTTCTCCAAATGGTACGTCAGAGTTTAAGAAAGTGGAGAACATGATGTTCGGTTGTGGGCATTGGAATCGGGGGCTTTTCCATGGGGCTGCTGGGTTACTAGGCCTTGGAAGAGGCCCTCTCTCATTTTCATCTCAGCTTCAGTCTTTATATGGCCATTCCTTTTCATATTGCTTGGTGGAGAGAAACAGTGATCCCAGTGTTAGCAGCAAGCTGATTTTTGGTGAGGATGAGAAACTTCTAGCCCACCCACAATTGAACTTTACTAAGCTGGTAAATGGGAAGGAAAACCCAGTTGATACTTTCTACTATGTGGAGATTAAGTCTATCAGTGTCGGGGGAGAAACTCTCAACATCCCTGAGGAGACTTGGGGCTTTACGGAGGATGGCGGGGGTGGAACCATCATTGATTCAGGATCAACTCTAAGCTACTTTGTAGAGCCAGCTTATCAGCTCATCAAGGACGCCTTCATGAAGAGGATCAAAAGCTACCCATTGGTATCGGACTTTCCGATTCTGGAGCCTTGTTACAACGTATCTGGGGTTGACAAGTTGGAGATGCCGAGTTTCAAGATTCAGTTTAAGGATGGAGCTGAATGGAACTTCCCCATTCAGAATTACTTCATTTGGGTTGACAAACAAGTGGTATGTTTAGCTATGTTGGGCACAAAACGAACGGCTTTCTCCATCATTGGAAACTATCAGCAACAAAATTTCCACATGTTGTACGATACCAAGAAATCTAGACTGGGGTTTGCACCCACAAGGTGTGCTGAGGTCTGACACTTCTTTTTATCAAAATTTTACGGGTACATATTGGGTTAGGAAGGGGGCAATATCTCTTCTTCCCTTCTATTCTTTTTACCAATTTTAATTTGTGAGACACTAATTTTTTTTTTCAATTTTTTTTGACTAGATTTTGGTTTAGATAGAATAGAAATACAGATACCTGAGCGTAGATTTTCACTTGAAAGATGAAGGTAGTTATACTTCATACAAATGTACACATTCCTTGATTGGTCTGTAAAATTCATATTTGTGTATCATCAGTTTTTCATCCTCCCTAGTTTCTGCTTGAGTGCACTAGCAAGGATAATTTCTTAGATGTGAAAGCAGGTGATCTAGGTCAGATGATCAGATCATGTTAGAACAGAAATGTGAAAGATTCGGCTTGAATCGTGCTGTACGTACCTACCATTGTTTCTTATCCAAGCTACATTCAAGTCTACTATCATTTTGTCCAATAAATTTGCCAAAGAAATACCCTGTTCTTTAGGGTAGTGGCCCTGTTCTTTCCTGTGTGCGGTACTATTACTCACCATATCATTTAATATTCTTCTACATGTTGCCATATCATACTACATTTTACCACAATCATTATCAATATATCTCCTGACTTTTCTCCTCTACTTTTCACATTTTTCTTCCTCATCACACTTTCTACAAATTTCACCATATCATTTCACATTTCACCACACTTTCCCCAACTTCAGTACACCGTACCATTTTCTTACCAGTCACACAAAAGAACAGAGCCTAAGTTAGGTTTATTGTTGCTTAAACATACCTTATCTTATCCAATTCTCTTAAAAACATTCAAACTAAAGTCAAAATTTTAATAAATATCTTTACCCTACCATTAACTTAGCTACCACAAATTTTATACTGATATCTCCTTACTTAGCAAACTCAACTTGATTCTACCGCTCTACAAAATAGATTCAAAATACTACCAAGCAGTAGGCAAATTATAGATCTTGATAGTTCCTTGTGGACGAATAAGAATTCAGGTCAAAGGGTCAATATTTGACAGCTTTATTTTGGATTACTACGTAAGATGATTAGGTGGGGGTTGGTTAGCAAAACGGTCAAAATAAAAAAAGAAATTCGTAAAGGGACAACACAACCTGAGTTTGGCCTCTCACCAAAGACAATTGATTCAATGAAACTATTCTATTAATAAAGGGTTCTTGAAATCTGAAAAATCTGAATTTTTGGTAGTGAAAATTAATAATCTTAATTCAGAAAGTTGTCGTCGATGAACAGTGTGAACTGTGATGGGTCCGTTTGTTTGTGCTATCAACAATATTTGTACATTAACTCTTCTACATTAACTCTTCTGTCTCTCTTAACGCTCCCACCTAGACCTGGCAATCCTTATCTAAAACCCAAAATCCGATCCAATCCTATCCAAATGTCGGAACCCGGTCTTCATCCGAAACCTGGATCAAACATGATCAGAAACAGAACCGAACCGGAACCTCGAAGTTAACCGAATAAGGAAAACATCCGAAATAATCTGAAACAACCTGAACCCGATCCGAGTCATGCTAAACCCGAATAAGCCCGCATCCGGAAGTCGTTCGTACCGAATTTAACCCGACCTGAGACACATCCGAACCGAATTTTACCAGACTCGAGACACACTAGAACTGACCTGCAGTCGAACCGAATTAGAACCAACCCGATTTAGGAGGGAAACAAAAATTCTAATTAAATTTTAGCTTTAGGAGGGAAACAAAATTTCTAATTAAATTTTTGGCACCCACTAATTTCCCTCCTCGCTAAAATTCTAACTAGCAATTCCCTCCAAATTTAAATTAGTTCAAGTTTAAGAAAAGTTGGTAGAGAGGGAAATGAAATTATTATTGGTGAGTAGACCTGTCAATACGGGCGGTCGGGCGGGTTACGGGTCGGTCGTATATCGGGTTAGGGTAAATACGGGTCGGGTGTATTTCGGGTTCAGGTAAATACGGATCAGGTGTATTCCGGTTTCAGGCCGTTTGGGTCGGGTTTACGGGTCATGACCGCCCTTTTTCTCAGTCACTTACAACTAATAAAATTTATTATAATTGATCAAAGACATCTGTGTAATATATCATTCCATTCGAAGTTCGACCACCACGATATGTCATAGCTGTATAGACATATTACTATACACCCAAGGGACAAAAATTGGCAATCTTCAAGTCTACAAGTATTATGCGGTTTACGTCAACAATCCACGAATAACAATACTTATGAAATATATAAGGTTTTGGGATGTTAATATACTAAACTTTTAGGGTATTGAACAATAATGCATTGAACTTTGACATTTGACAATAATACACTATTTTACTGAAAGAGAGGAGGGCACAGGACTGCAGGAGTTAGAGGGTTCACTGAAAAAGTGAGTGAGTGATAGTGTTAGGGTTTTGTTTTGGTCATTTGTTATTTCATTATTTCATTTATATGTCTCTCCCTACGCATAACTTTCCAAAACCTATGTTGTAAAAACCGGACTGCGCCGGGTCAGTCCGACCGGTCCAACTGTGAACCGGCAAGTTGACCGGTCCAGTTCTAGGTTTAACTCGGCTTACTGATTCAAACAAGGAAAAAACTAGCAAAACCGAACCGCCCGGTTCACGGTAAAACCGAAATTTTGATGAATTAATTTGAAAAATCCCGGTTTTTTACCGGTTTAATCCGGTTTTTGGCTGACTTTTGACCAGTTCAACCCAGTTCTTAACCGGTTCAATCCGGTTTTGACCCATTCGTGTCATGTTCATGTCGGTTTAATTATTTTGGTAGCTTAATTATTCTTGAAGTATATGAAATTTTTTAATTCGTGACTGGTTCATGCCGGTTTTGGCCAGTCCAACCAGTCTAATCCAGCCAAAATGGTCTGACCAGTTGAACCATTGACCCACTAGGTACTGGGTCAACCGGTTCAGACAACATAGTCCAAAACCACCCAATATTTTACTTTTGGGCCTTAATTTTAATGAAATGGACCCATTTTTTTGCACAAGGCCAAAGTAGACAAAACACTTAAAATTAAAGTGTCTGACCCAACGGGTCAACCCAAACCTAACCCGACTTGACCCGTTTTTTACTGGGTTCTTTAGGTTGGGTCATTTTCGGGTCCCGGGTCGGAAATTCGTGTTCAAAACCCATTTTTTGCGGGTCGGTTTGGGTCGGGTTTCCGGGTCGGGTCGAAAATTGCCAGGTCTATTGGTGAGTATTGTTTAAAAGTTTAAGAAATTTAGGTTGGAGGGAGTTTGATAATTTAAAAATTTTATTTTGGTGGGATTTTTATTATATGTTAAATTAAAGGAAGTATGGAGAAACTTTTCAATTTTTTTAGTGGTATGATTTTCTTGGAAATTTAGATGGAAATTGAGTACTCAAAGCTACAAATAATTAAAATAATTTCTAATTGGAGTTTCGTGAGAAATTATCCACCGTTAAATTTAGATGAAAAATTATCCGACCCAAAAGCAATCCGACCAGAATATAAATAAAACCTTGGATTCATTCGAAAGCAAGCAACCAAATTAACCCGATCCGAATTTGAATAGACATGACTCAACC
This sequence comes from Portulaca oleracea, assembly GCA_029582165.1. Classification (NCBI taxonomy): domain Eukaryota; kingdom Viridiplantae; phylum Streptophyta; class Magnoliopsida; order Caryophyllales; family Portulacaceae; genus Portulaca; species Portulaca oleracea. The sequence goes on from CM055872.1 coordinate 23,591,182, forward strand.
CAACCCGGGAAAGTTTCAACCGACTCTCACCTAAAGAGCACAATCCAGTCAAACTTGATCTGAACCTGATCCGACCCGGTCAAGATCAATATGGAGTCAAACCGAATCCGAACCATGCCCGAACCAAATCAAATCCGAGCCGGAGCATGTATTATCCGAACAAACTCGAACCTGAAGTCATCCGATCCAAACCCGATCCGACACATCCGATTGCCAGGTCTACTCCCACCTACCTCCTACCTTCTGGCTTCCCTCTTTTATTACAGTGCAGTCGGTGCCGGTGATGGTCGCTTGGCGGCTGTAGCCGACACCACAGTCATATGATCTACTCATTTCTTTAAACGGTTTTACATGTTAGGAAGTTAGTAGTTTGTTCTCAAGGAGTTTGTGTCTGGTGTGTGGGAGTCGTGGCTGACGGTTTGCGGTGGTTCCAGTGAGTTCTCTAGTGTTTGAAGAAAGGGGTGTGGGCCGAGGGGTAAGGGCAGCTTGGGTTTTGTTCATTCCTGTCTCCGGCGAAGGCCGGATCTGCTACATTCGGGGTGCGCCATTCGGGTTAACTAACAGACTGGGTTTGCGGTGGCGCTGGTGAGGCGGCTGTGCGGAGATGTGTAGGGTCTTGAGGGATGGTTAGTCTTCATCGGTCCAGCAATCTCAGGTGCTAGTTCAGCTTGCTTTTTCTCCTTTGTGTTTTGTTTGGCAGATTATTTGTTTTTTTAGCTTAGTAGTTTTGGGGTCTTGTGTTTAGTAGTTGTTGGGTGTAGGGATGGCAATGGGTCGGAGGCGAGTCGGAGGTAGGTACCTCCACCTTCGCTCCAATTCATAATCGGAGCTGGAGGTCCACCTCCAAATTTGATTAATCGGAGGTGGGATGACCTCCAAATCCAAACTTAATCAAGGTACCCAACTCCAACTCCGACTCCGATTACCTCCGATTACTTTTGACTCCGATTAACTGTTATACGTTTCCATAAAATGATTTCCTCCGACTTCGATTACCTCTGATTATATATCATACTTGTTAAAATAAAACACCAACAATAATTCTTAATTTTTTAATTTTAATTTTCAGTTTTCTTTAAATTTTTTATATTAAGAGTTTTTGGACATCAATAATACCAACTTTGGGGGTATTAGATATTAATAATACAAACTATTTTCTTGGACACTAGCAGTACGAACTATTGACATATTTTCCTCTAACAGTACACCGTCGAATTGTTATGGTTTTAACTCATCGAAAAGATGATGTGGCTCCATAATATGTGACATGGAAGGCATGTTAATGTCCACGTCAACATTTTCTACCCAATCGCTACCTTCCACGTCACACATCATGGAGCCACGTCATCTTTCTGATGAGTTAAAACTATAATAACTCGGTCGTGTACTATTGGAGGAAAATAGGTCAATAGTTGGTACTACTAGTGTCCAAGAAAATAGTTTGTATTATTAGTCTCCAATACCCCCAAAGTTGGTATTATTAGCGTCCAATAATCCTTATATTAATTATTATAATCGGACTTAATCAGACTTAATCGGATCGACTATAATCGGTCTTAATCGGACTTAATCGGATCGGAGGTGGTCACCTCCATACCCGCCCCAATTATAATCGGATTCGAATTCAGAGTTTTTTTAGACGAATTCAGATTCAGATTCGGATTTTTTAGTCGGAGCAAATCGGATTCGCTTCGGATTCGGACTTGACTGCCATCCCTAGTTGGGTGTCTGCTTGCGGTAGTAATTGGGTGTAAAGGCTGGTTTAGCTCCTCTTCTTGATAAGTGAGTGGCTTCCATTTGTGGTTTATGCTCTGGAGTTGTTTCTATGGAGGTTTACTTTTTGAATCAGTAGGTGGTAGCCTTGTTTATGTCACATAAGTCCCTATAGTCAGACTGGTCTGTACCCTTATAAATGGCGGAAGAAATTGATGAGGATGTCCTTAAGATTGTGGCTTCCATGTAACATCCTAGACACGCCATTTTCAAAGCAATTGACCTTAAAGAGGAAGGAAACAAGTTTTTCGGGGAGAAGGAGTTCGAAGCAGCATCCTTGACGTATGATAAAGCCTTTCAATTCCTCGGTGCAGGAGAGCCTTTGCGCGGAGATGATGCTAGTTTGATGGTGGAAGTGGGTACCTCGCTTAGTTTGAATCTCGCAGCTTGTAGTCTGAAGTTAGGAGTGTTTCATCAAACCCTCACCTTCTGTCAAAGTGTGTTTGAATTTGACCCTTTAAATGTTAAGGCCTACTTTCGACGAGCTTTAACCTTGGTGCAACTCGATCGCACAGAAGAAGCCATTAAAAGTCTGGAACGGGCAATGGAGTTATACCCGGATAATAAAGAAGTGTATAAGGAGCTTCAAAAGGTTAAGAAGGACTTGCATAGGAAGACGTCAAGAGCAAATATGGAGGTAGAGGAAAACTCCAAGGAGGGAGGGAGAAGCAATGCGGAAGACAAGGAGGGGTGTGGCTTTAACAACAGCGGTACGAGTGACAAGGAAGTGAGTGCTGAGGGCCCAAGAAGCTCGGTCAAGGAATCCATTATCAAGGGGACCCTTGATTCTATGGTAGTCGATGAAGTTGCTAAGTTTAAAGACCTGAGGGAAGGAGATGAGATGAATATAGGCCTAAAGAATATAGGCCTAGAGGATGTTGGGGTACCGTCCGGTAAGGTTCATGGAAGAAGAAAGGGGGGAAGGGAGGAGAATCGTATAGGAGAAGGGGTGGGTGCTAAACAAACCACCCAGGGATCCACAGGTCCCACTAAGTCACACAACTATCCTATAGTTAGGACTAAAGTGACCATGACATGCGTGAAGGATAGGGCTAGTTCTACCTCTGTGCAATCTCTGACGAACGCCTTTTCCTTGGAAGGTGTCATCAAAGAAGTCAAGTCAAGACTCAAGTTCTCCAAACGACAAGATGGTCAAATCTTGTCTTTGAACATTGAAGCCTATGAAGGACTGCTCAAAGGAAATCATTTTGAGGTCTTTGATCCCCTTAGTTTGACTTATATGAAAGTCAAAGTCAAAGCAGAATTGAAAGTGCCACCATCTCAAAGTATTGCCAAGCCTAGTGCAGTTGAGCATATAGACATTGTGGAGGAGGAGTCTGCCATGGACGGAAGTAGGATGTCAGAGGATGCAATTGGCTGCAGCATTACTACGAGGTCGAACAAGATTCTCGACAAGCTTCGCCCTTTGCCAAGCATTCGCGAAAGGGGCAGAGTTTTATTGTCAGATAAGACTAACCTTGAGTGCAGGAAACAGGATAGGTTGGTCCACTACCGCAACAATCTTGGGAAGAGATCTACCTACTCACATTTGAAGAAGGGCAGGAAGACTTTCAAGTGTACGAGGTTTGGGACGAATTCTATGCATATTTACAGGCAGGATTTGAGGAGTAGGAAGAGGAAGGCTAATTTGGGGATTGTGACTGAATACCAACCTTTTGTCAACAAGAAGTTCAAGCCAGCATGTCGTGGCTTGGCAACTTTCGCGTCCGTTTTCAGGATGGGGATGTTCCAAGAAGTTGATCGGCAAGCGGTTCCACAAACGCATGG